>JAATLQ010035858.1:0-16202 GCA_013421005.1 Heliconius erato x Heliconius himera | reverse complement strand
TTCAGTCTCAACTTTAATATTTTTTTTACTGAGACCAAGAAACTCCATTTTTTAAAATTGTAAAAAATAATTAAATTACTTAGTTTCCTTTTACTTTTAGACATTTTGTTTAATGAAATTTAGATATGACCATATATGGAACTTAAATTTCTTACCAAATCATGAAGTGTCTCTGAGTAGATTTTGATATATCTTCTATAATCAAGAGCGCTTGAATTCCTTCTAAATATTATTTTTCTTGACAATACACCAGTTATTTGGATTTGGATTTTTTTAATAGTGTAGAAATTAACCCTCGACCCTCGTTGAGCCACTCTGTATAAACAAACAAACAAAGAATCACCATATATTATTAAATGTTAGAATTTATTACGTAAGCTTTGGCGGATCTTAAACAATATGATACATTTTTTTTTCTATTGAACTGCCCGCTTTACATTATCCATATTAATATTATTAAGAGTTTGTTTGAATATACTAATATCAGCACTACTAAATACATACCGTATTGAAAAAAAATTGTGTTGGACTCCATTTTTGACAAATGGCGGTTAGGAGGGTCATAGGCCATATTACATTACCATAATCGTTTCTATGCCACCCACTATACCTGTGATTAGTTACCTTTGACTACGCAGGCGAAATTTCCAGTAAAAGTAAAAACTAGTTACTTAAGTCCAGTCTAAAACTAGTTACGTAAGTTGAGGCCAGTCGTGGCGCAGTGGCACGAGGTGTGACTGTAAAACCGACTGGTTATGGGTTCGATCCCCACTCGAGGAGATGAAATATTTATTTAAATTTATATTTCCATTTCTTCGCTCTGGTGTCGAGGTTAAGCGCGGCGTTGAGTTCTGCCACTCAACACACAATGCCTCCAGAATTCGGCAG
This sequence comes from Heliconius erato x Heliconius himera, assembly GCA_013421005.1. Classification (NCBI taxonomy): domain Eukaryota; kingdom Metazoa; phylum Arthropoda; class Insecta; order Lepidoptera; family Nymphalidae; genus Heliconius; species Heliconius erato x Heliconius himera. Next base: position 15,314 of record JAATLQ010035858.1, on the reverse strand, counting down.
AAAGTGGGGAACGGAGTGTCTTAACACTAGGTTCTCTCTGCCTACTCTGCTGTGTGCGGGATACAGCGTGAAGCTGGTTTAATTTTAATTTTTAGTTACTTAAAATATTAACTAGTTACTTAAAATATTAGGTAAATTAAAAGATATATTTTCTTTTGTAATAGGACGAACGAGAACGAATAGAATCGACAGGCGGTAAAGTGATGTTTTGGGGCACGTGGAGAGTCAACGGACAACTTGCAGTATCACGAGCTATTGGTAAGTAACTCTTTTTTTTGCTTAGCTTAATGCTGTACCCCGCGTAAAGCATGGTAGGCTGAAGGAATCTAGTGTTAAGATCCCCACAAAATTATTTGAAAAAATAAAATTAAATGAAAAATTAATGTAAATTAAGTGTCACAAGCCCTTAACTAAATGTTGAATTATGAATTGACGAGAAATAATAATGTTACTAATATACTAATTTATAGTAGGCAGGGTTTGAGTGTACACACGACAATTGTTCCCACAATGGAACCCCGCACGGGATATCGTTATATTTTAATGAATTACATTTCATATTGTAAAATATTTATACGAACGGGGAATGGAAGTGAACGTGAAATGGCCTGAAGGTGAACGGAGTACATTAACAGTAGGTTTCCAGGTTCCCTCTGCCTATCATGTTATTTGTGGGATACAGTGTGAAGCTAAAAAAATCCTATTTGTTCACCAAACTGATAATCGATATCAGATCTTATATAACATAATGTTCTCTTTAATGTGTTATATATAAAAAAATATAAAATATGAAAATTATTTCGATTGTTATATTAACTGATTCTATTCAAAATATATTTCGAAAAATAATTATGGTAGCACCATATAAGCAGTGAAACCACGTTCACTTTAACCTTTCTACGCAACGGATTTTTAGAGGAAGCTTTATATGTACAATATAATATGCATATTATATTTCACTTAAGTCGAGAGTATCCCAGACATGTGATATGGTAAATAGTAATATTCGAACCCGTGAACAGAAAATGTTTTATTTCAATAAAAAAATTGAACTATGAAAACAACCAAACTTAAACAAATAAATGGTTTACTAAAAATTATCGAAATTTCGTGCCAATTACTTAAATTTTGACATTAATAGGGGTGTCGATTGTTCCGAGCGGCGGGTGTGAAAATTCTAGCGGGCGGTTAATCAGTCGTTTTATTATCGCAAGCCCTACGAGGGGGTGGCTGTTATTCATTCGAGCTCGTATTTTAGCCCCTCCAATACAATGGATTTTGTTGTTTGTGACAATCTTATAATACTTGACAATTATTATTTTGGTGTAGTACGCTGTTATTGGCTTTAATATTTGTTCACGTTAAGGGAAATCTTAGGATATCTATTCAATGTTAATCGTTACAATTATATTACAATTTAAAAGTAAATATTTTTTTTGGTCAGTCGTGGCGCAGGGTCACAAGCGTGCGTCTGTAAACGCGACAGGTTATGGGTTCGATTCTTGATCTATTTAATGTTTTTATTTTCCTCGCCCACGTAAAGAGGCAAAGAGCGGCCTTGAGTATTGCCACTCAACACGCAATCCCTCTAGGCTCATGCCTCTTAACACTAGCTTGCCAGGTTCCTTCTGTCTACCCTGCTATGTGCAGGATACATGAGACGTGAAGCTATAAAAATAAATATTATTTACTTTTCTTTGTCGGATTCTTGATTGATGATAATATTTAATGGTAATTGGAGGTTGCTGTTGACAGTTGTTACGATCTTCCCTCAGAATTTGAATAAGGACCAATCATACTTCCTCTGAGTTTTAAACCTTCTGTATTCACATTAATTAATTTCTTATTATTTGTATATGTATTTAAGCAACACAATATGTAATATGTATTGATGAGATGGCGAAACGTCAGCATAGCTGCACGTTTGGCCGTGCACAATGCACTACAGTGGAGGTTTCGCCGCTCTTATACGATAGCGAAACGTAGGCATTAAATAACAAGAATGAAAGAAAGATAAATACTGTAAACATGCTTTCGTAGGATATGCGCAGTCAGTTTAGCTGCTAGATTCTGCTTTCATGAATAGATATACAAAATGGCAGGTACTAGCTAGGATGATGATGAAGGTGAGAATAGAATAGAATGAAGATGAAGGTGCTCGTGGAAACGATGTTTCTAAATAAGTGACGAAATAAGAGTTATAAATATTGATGTAGCCAAAGTGACTGGTCAGGGAGGTAGGGTAGGTAGGGTCTCAATTGACCTTGAAGAATATAATATCTATGATACTAGAGGAAGGTCTCGTAATAAAAAAATATTTGTAAAAACAAAAACCCCGACTGCATCAAACTAAAACGAAAATAAACAAGCCCAATAGTTTATTAGGATTAACAGTCGGGACCTATTAAGAATTACTTATTCTTCAATCAATAAAATCTTTAGGAATCCCGCACAATTTAAAGAGGTCCCGACTGTTAATCCTAATAAACTAATGGGCTTGTTTATTTTCGTTTTAGTTTGATGCAGTCGGGGTTTTTGTTTTTACAAATATTTTTTTATTTTTCATTTTTTTGTTATAATTTATTTGGTAATGATAATTATGATATACCTTTTTGAAATCCTGAAATTGAGCTCTTGAATTTGATACCCATATTGTGGTATTCGAAACGAAAACATTTTTTTTTACTAAATTCAATGGCGTACCACAGCCGCCATGATTATTTTTTATTAACGTCACCTATCTAAGAACATTTGGGCTGCTAATACGAATCTAACGATACCTCAAATATGTAAATCCGTTCAGCGGTTCTGGAGATACGAGGTAATAAAGAAAATTACATACATACAAGATACGCGTGAAAAACATAACCCTTCCTTAGCAGTCGGGAAAAAGCACGAGGACCCTCCGGAGGGCATGTATAAAAAAGGCGAAAGAAGTGTGCAAAGTATGATTTGGTGCTCAGTTCTCTCTTGCTACCCTGCTAGGGATAAAGCGTGAAGCTAAAAAGAAACACTGTATGTATATAGTGCTCCTATTGCTTCTAATAGGAACTAAACTTAAAAGTGTCTCTAAACTGTATTAAAAGTAAAATAATTATTTTTAATAAAAACAGTTTTTGTTAATGTGTTTTATTACGCTTGACAACATTTAAAAAAAAGTTTAAAGTTACATTGCAGAGTATACAACTTTGTAATGCGAAGAATTTTTATCTTGCTTACATTTGAGACATGACGTTATAAATCTCACATGAAAAGTTGTTTATCGATGATCTTAAAAATAATAGTGTTTGCACTCTCGGCAGAATAATTTTAGTTATAAAAGCTCGCATATTATAACTTTTAAGAAATAACATCAACACAAACAACCATAAGATCTTATGGTCAAGAGAGCATTTACATACCAGATATGTCAAATAAATGTTTGTTATTATCAAAAACTATAGAAATTATAAGAATAAACTTATATAGCTTAGAAATATATTTAAATATTTTTTGTATCTAAGGCGTGTAATTCTGGAAGCCCCCGTAGTCATTACTGTCGTGTGTCCGCCATTAAGTTGTTAGCGTGATGTCGGGGGATGAGCGATAAATTGCCATATCATACCCTGCGTTGATATAACACTGTAATTTATATGGATTTCTTCTCATTTGAATATATTTGCAAATTAAAATGTTGTCAGCTGTCCCCACAGGAAGGCTCATGTCCTCACATATGATTAATTAATGAATTATATTTATTTTATTTTTTGTTTCAAATTACTCAGTGCCAGTAAAGAGAAAATAAGAAAGATTGATATCATACAAATAACATTAACTTAGTATTGGAAAGCGTAGGATATACGTGACATTTGTTGTATGCAGGAAATTCAAATTGATTTAGTGTCCTACCGCAAGTAACTTAGAAGGGTAGAATATTGATTACAACATGTTAGGTAGACGTTGTCGGGAAAGTGAAATACTTGCTGCTCAGTCTACTTTCTCGGTTAAATTAGATTGGGATTTTATCTCTGTATAATCTAATATTACAGGCGTTTACATAGTGTACAAACAGCCATTAAAGAAGTGTTTAAAATGTAATATTTTATTATTGCATTGCATTTGGTAAACAAAAGCTGTCTGGTTTAATTTACAAGTTAATCGCGGTGAGGTGCGCGCGTCGGGCGCCGCACAGTCGCCCCCTGCCTGCTTCCTCGGCCCGCGCTGCACGGCACTATATCGATCACATCGGACACGCTGCACTCGCAGTGGCTGGCGACGGACAGCGCTGAATCAATTCTATATACTATATATATTGCAGTCTAGCGTTTCATTTAAAAAAAAATTAGAGAAATAAAAAGATATGTTATATCTATTGCTAATCTTTGAATAACAGATACATTTGTTTATTTTTACCTCTAAACAAAATTATACTTACTTTTATGACGATTGAATTTCGAGGAAAGCGAAAATATGATTAATGATTTCGATGTGCGCATTTTATAGCTCATTTTATATACGTATAAGACATAAATAAGTTAGTCACAGTTATGATAATATTTTATTTTCCTGTTTAGGTCCTTACTCTTTGAAATAATATATGTCATTTGACATAAATAAAAACATTTTAATGTCTGTTTGTTATCTTTAAAAAGATAATATGTTCATTGTAATTTACGATTCTTGATTTGTTCTCATTTTTCAATTAGTATAAAAAAATGCTGTATATTATGATAATTAAGACGTAAATATACACTATATAAATATATTGATTTCTATCGATATCGTCCCGTCTCTAAAATAGGCTAAAATCCAACAATGGTGCAACAATCCAAACGTAGTGTTGACATTTTCTTCACAGCTCGGCGCGGGCCTTCCCCCTCATCGAGACCCATTGATTTTGCGTTCCACGAGAGATTAGGTCCCGCAGCATTTATTCTGCCCCTCGAACTCGGGCGTAATTTACCCATCCGAATTTTATGCCACATTAGATTAGTATGGATTTCGAAATGGCCAGCCATAGGTGCTCTCGTGAATTAGATGGAAAATTATGTACATTTCCGTGTTAACCTAATGGGTTTGACTCTTAATGAATCCCAGTCCCTTTTATACCGTAGGAATTTTAATTAAAACGTCGAGGCATGAAAAGCTGAAACGGTATTAAAAATAAAATAAAACACCTCATACGTTACTAATGCTTGAGAGCTACCACTTGAATCCAGTTTCCTGAAAGAAATATGCAGTTATTTTTCTGTTAATATAAGTCGCAACCTTGTTCCAATTTGAAATCCATTTCGTGTCGCGTTTTTGCGAGGTCCACTTCGTCGGATCTGATTAGTCGTAATAAAAGGCATTATATTTTAAAGCTTTTTGTTCGTACTCATTGAATGTTTTGTGCAGGTGACGCACAGTACAAGCCGTGCGTGACGGCGCGGCCGGAGATCACAGTAGTGGATCTGGACGGGGACGAGGACTTCGTGGTGGTCGCGTGTGACGGCCTCTGGGACGTCGTCAGCGAGGATGCTGTAGCCCTCTCAGTGTATAACCAGTTGATGAATGATCCAAGTAAGTGCTTTGTTATTTTTTTATTCTTTTACAGATTTTATTCAACGCGCAGTGGAAATGAAGTAACGGTTTCGTAATGAATACAAAAAAGGAAATAAACAATTATCTGGGCTTCCTTTTAAGTAATTTAATGTTAAAAGATAAATGAAATATTTTGGGAGTACATTCGTTTTAATTTAATAATCAGAAAAGATTTCTTAAATTTAAGTAAATGCGAGTTTGTTAAAAACACATCTGTCCTTGATTACTTCAATAAATTTAGATTTTTAAGGTTTCTTACAACTGGTTACCGCTCCCGCTATCGATGTAGCCACTTATAAGTATATATTTATAACCGTTTTGTCATGAGTCAAGTGCCTTTTCACTTATGTCATACCTATAAATAGCGGTCGCAACGGTTTAGTTTCCTGATAAGAAAGTCATATCAGCCTAGCACTTATATAACGATATGTTTATATTTTAATGAACTTATTACTTTGGTTCACGGCTCTAGAATTTGATTAACATGAGAATAAATCATGGGTTTAAATGTTTTAATAATACAGCTAAAGATTTCTCAAAGGCTGACCTTGGCCTTCGGTTACTATTTAACTTCATTTAGATTTTAATTCAATGACTGAATTCGCTTTATTTAGCGATTTCGCGATCGACATTGATTGGCAGCACTCGAGAAAAGCTATATTGGTTGATTCACGCGCTTGTGACGTAACGTGGTCGTTGGTGTTCCTAATATACAGTATGTAACTATATGCATATAAAACCAAAGAAACAAGATCGTTAGGTCCCCGCATTTTGATATTTTCTACTACGGAAGTCTCATTCGTACTTGTTGTGGTTGCCGTAACTTGGGCGCCCTTCCAGCCTTTGTAAAGTGTCTTTAATGGATCGGTACGCTCAAGGCGAAAAGCTTTTATGCCGCTCAACAGATTTTTGTTGTCACACAAATGTGAGGGTTTTTCATTGTGACACTTGTACTAAGGGAGAGGGTGTTGTATGCCACTTTCTCTATTGTTCCGTTTGGTTCCCGTCAAAAAGAAATTAAAAGTTCTTGAGACTGTAAGTTTGCTTAGTTAGAACAGAGTGTAGAATTGGAAGTCGTTATGTTTATTCTTTTGTGGGGTTGGCTAATTGAAACAATTGTAAGAATATTAATACAGTATGTTTACTTAGATGTTTATTAAAAATCAAAATTAAATCAGCTTCACGCTGAATCCCGCACACTGCAGGGTAGGGAGAGGGAACTTAGTGTTAAGACACTCCGTTCCCCACTTTCTGCCGAATTTTGGAGGCATTACGTGTTGAGCGGCAGAACTCAACGCCGCGCTTGTCCGACACCAGAGCGAAGAAATGGAAATATAAATTTAAGTAAATATTTCATCTCCTCGAGTGGGGATCGAACCCACAACCAGTCGATTTTACAGTCACAAATTGTGCCCCTGCGCCACGACTGGACTCAAGATAGAAGTTAGATGTTTATAATTATGAATAATATATTTTACACACTCATTTTAAATATTAATAAAAGATGTCATAAATATATGTATATAATCGTGCGTTACAATAACCTGACAGCCCTAGCCGGCTCTTCCGATGTAGTGACAAGTTGATGTTTGAATCGAGTTTTATGATTAGCGGACATAATTTTCTAGATCAAGTTACTATCTGAATGATGCCCCTAAGAGAAACTTACAGTTTGATCACCTTGATTACATAAAAGAAAGTATCGCGTTACCCATATCTGCCGCATTATCCACGGAAATATCGATATTATATATCGTTTGCTTAATGCTGTATCTAATTTCTATCTATTCTCTAATAAAATGGTGATGAGTAGATTTGTTATAAAAATATGTTTCTTAATAATATATTATTTTGAATAATAATTTTATATTTCATTCTATTCTCCTCGTAAAATGTAAATATTAATTATAACATTTTCTGCCTGTATTTCATGTTCAAACACAAGATTTTCTCATAACAGGCTTTTCATTAAATTTATGAAAATTTTGTGAGCACACTTCTATTCAGATTTGACATTGAATTTTGAACTTCATAATTTATTCGTGAAACTATTCAGAAACTTTGAAAATGGGTCTCGCAAATACCTAAGTTGAATGACAAAACGCTTTTGTGCAGCGTAACGAGATTGCGGCGCAGTCTAGGTCCCAGCGACTGCGGTCAACCCGCAACCAACCCGCAACAACTCGACTATATTGTTTCGTAATTGCGTCGGAAGTGGGGAAGTGGAGAAATTCGATACTCCGTTTCCACTGCGCCCACAGCACCCCCGTTCCAGACGCGTCTTGATGAAACCTTTCTAAATGAACTTCGCCAGCGCTCGTGTAAACGGGCCATTGTCAGTAGGCACGCCAGTTTGTTTGTCACTGATAAATAACAACTGTGCTTCTTATATTTTGTTGTGACCTTGCCATTTGTTTCTTTTAAATGTTAGCATTGTTCGAAAAACATTTGTTGTGTACATATTATTTTTCATTTTTTTATTCTTCTCTCATTTATTTACTTTGAAATATAATGAAATAGAGGACGGGGACTATTTTTAAGTAGAAAAATTATATGTGTATTTCTAGAATCATAACGTCAAGCCATACAGTACTACCAATACCTAATGCTTCACCTTTCATTATAATCGTCTTAAAAAATATGAACAATTTTCTTCCGAGAACACGCAAAGCCATATAAATGGCGTCGAAATTTTCGAATTCAATTTGCACAAACTTTACGGTATAAATTGATATTTATTTTAATAATTAAACCGCTGTACCTTTGAAAGTCTAACTCTCGCTCGAGTAGGCACATGAGGGCTTTATTGGATTATGAGTTTTAGCAGTTTAAACAGTCGCAGTTGATATTTAAACTGGAGCGGGGTGGTCATGTGGTGCTAATCCGCCCGGGGACTGTCGGGACTAATACCATTCATTCGGGATTTTCTATATTAATCTTTAAAACGTTGTTAGTAAAGATCAAATTTCATAAAACACATTTGAGGGCTATGTCATAGCTCATACGGTATATATTTTTCATATAATGCTTTTCCCGCCGGGGCATCTTCCTTCCTGTTTCCTTTTTTTATTGTACACCAAAGCCTGTGGAATGGTTTTCACGCTGTTGTTTTATAAAAAAAGAAATTGTCAGTTTTTTCACTCTCGTTATGTTACGTTCATTCTTTCTACTTTTATGTTTTTATAAATAGCTATCCGCCTTGGCCCTGCTGTTACTAAATTTAAAACGACAACCTAAAAATAGTCATCATAGTTATAGTTTCTGTATTTCATCTTACAGCTAGGTTGTATATCAACTTGGTTGATATCCTTACAAATGCCTATACGAAGAAGGTGGTTTACTTTAAAGATTCTTATATAGTGGTCTTGAAAACGGAATAAAAATATTTGTTTATATTTAAAAAAAAATAATATAAATGTATTTTTAAATATTGTTAAAATATGATCGTTTAATTTATAGCAATATTCTGGAATACATTTTGATTAATTTTCAATATGCCTGTATTAAAGTTAACAGAAATGCATAAATATAATACAGTAGACTGATTGGTGTCAAAAGGCCTGTATAATGCGGCTTTTCTGATTATATTGATATGGTATCCATTGATCGATGATAGGTGATAAGACCTATTAAGCAAATAGTGATTTAAGGCACCACGTATAATATTTTAATATATGGACCTACAATCAATATACAATATTAATTTCTTTAATTTCTCTCCTTCACAAAAAATACAGTTTTACACTGTATTCCGCACATCGCAGGTTACGCAGAGGAAACGTGGTCTAGTGATAAAATACTCTGCTGTAGTTCCATTCCAAGTTATAAAATAAAAATACAGACTATACAAAATTTTGATGCACTTAAAAGAAATATCGGAAGGAAACAGATAACAATAAAAATTGAAAATACACCATATGATATATTGTAAATACGTTTATAATTAATTTTATAAGAGCACGAAGCTCATTAATTAAGTTATGACTGGCGACAGCGGCTCCATTAAATTACAATGAACCGCTTGTACGGTGTAGCCGTAGACCGCTCCAGAGTTGAGGCCCGAGAGCGTAAATTATACAAAGTCATTCGTATTCACCAGCCGTTGACATCGTTTCCTCTCTCATTGCAATATATATGTAAAACGCGAATTGAAATAAACTATAAAGAATTATTTTAACACAACATCATATTATTCATCTGAGGCCGGTCGTGGCGCAGTGGCACAAAGTCTGACTGTAAAACCGACTGGTTGTGGGTTCGATCCCCACTCGAGGAGATGAAATATTTACTTAAATTTATATTTCCATTTCTTCGCTCTGGTGTCGCAGCGCGGTGTTGAGTTCTGCCACTCAACACGCATGCCTCCGGAATTCGGCAGTAAGTGGGGAACAGAGTGTCTTAACACTGGGTACCCTGCAGCATGCGGGATACAGCGTGAAGCTGAAAAAAAATTATATTACTCCACTTGTCGTTTGTGTTTCATTCTGAAATTGAACGAACAATGTGTTAATATAAAAACAAAATAATAAATTCATGTTTTTTTTTTATTTATCAGCTTCACGCATTTAGTTGGGTAAGCAGAAGGAAAGGAAAGGTTTCCGCTGAATTTTCAAGTCATTGCGTGTTGACTGGCGGAACTCGAAGCCACGATTTTTAACTTGGTACCTACTAGAGCGTAGAAATGGAAATATTTATAAATAATAAGTCATTCCCCTGAGTGGAAATCGAACGCACAACCGCCGCGCTACCGTCACACGCTTGTGCCTCGGCCTAAATAATGTTTTGTCATTTTAGAGTACCTGGTACTAACAATTTTTTTGTATATATATATATTATTGTAGAAATTTATATTTCCATTTCTTCGCTCTGGTGTCGAGTTAAGCGCGGCGTTGAGTTCTGCCACTCAACACGCAATGCCTCCTGTGTGAAAGTGTGGAACGGAGTGTCTTAACACTAGGTTCCCTCTGCCTACCCTGCTGTGTACGGGATACAGCGTGAAGCTGATTTATTTTTTATTTATTTTATTTATATTATTGTACGACGATATCGATTCTGTAGGACTATATTTACGTAGGCGTTGATAGTGGGCACTGGGCACTAGTTGGCAGACCGTCTACCACAACGTTAGTGACCTTGACACTGTTTATTGTATCGTTACTTTATCTGCCAACTTTCATTCACATCCTACTTCCCACCTACTTACAATACAATTGTTGTTTTTTTTTGTTGTTGTGTATATTTAACAAAATTGTCGTTTGTTTTCCATTATCCATATATTTAGAAATATTGCTTGCTGGATTGTTCTGATAGAACGCAACACTTAAAGTACGACTGGGATTGTGGCCAGTTCTGGCGCACTGTGCATAAGCGTGTAACAGTAAACGCGATATATTTTGGGTTGGATGCTCACTTGAGGAATTAATATTTTAATTTTTTTAATCTGGTGTCGAGGCGAAGCGCGGCGTTTCGTCAAAATGCAATGTCTCTGGAATTCGGTGTAGAGTGGGGAGCGGAGTGTCTTAACACTAGACTAGGGACTATACAGAGTGAAGCTGAACAAAAAGACTGGGATTGACAAACAATTCACACTGAAACAGCTCTACAGATTAGATATATTAAATTAAATCAGCATAGATTGCCGTCGTTTTTTTTTCTAGGGTAAAGAGCTACACTATACACAATTAATGTTAAATTTTCCTTTTTAAAACAAATAATTGCACCTAAGTTATTCAGGTTAGTAATTGTCATTTTAAACTTTAATGAATACTTCCTCGATTAAGTCGTTGACTACACAAGCACTGGTAACGTACACTTAGTCACACAATTGTTAAAATGTTCTTGGTAATTTACTAAACAACTACTGAAATTACAAATAATGGACGTTTTAATCATAGATTAAAAAGTAGGTGAGGTCCATGAAGTATTTATTTTACTTTTTAATATGTCTAAGTGGAAAATAATTCTGTTTTAAAAAATACTTTAAGAAGATTGCGTTTTGAAAAGTAGATACAAGTCCCACTTGCCTAACAAACCATGGATTATGGCATACTCATTAACGTCTTCATGATAAAATAACTAAGAGCCCTTTTCTCTTTTTTTCATTAAATTAAAAATTCTAACCGCACTCTAAATGAATGTTATATATTATTTATGTCTAATAAATTGATTTCTGCTAATAATCATAGATATTTTAACATCTACTCATAAAATGATTAACTTTTAACGATAGATTCCTCAAATATTAGACAAAATGAGAATATTGGTGTTCAGCTAATCCAGAAGTGAGTGAGTGTTGTAAGATGTAAGTAAACGTGGTAAAATAATTTAAATGAAATTTGTAAATTTGTTATATGCATACCTAATTGTAGTATACTAAATTAAACACGGCGAATTTATATTTTACAAAACTTTAGTTACAACAGATATAATTTTGTTAACTCATGCAAACAGCAACGTTCTCTGGACAATGTCTCAATACATTTTTATTTCTCAATACATAAAGTGGTTGAAAGTAAGTGGTTAACATGATTATTTTCTATGAAAGTATACGAAGTCGCGCTCCATATAATATGTCGGGCATCGCGCCGTCTGCGGCCGTGCGGGGTCTCTGACTGTGATGGTGCTAGAATTTACATTATAAAATATCCAATGACGTTCTACCATACAGTCGCGCTTGCATGTCAATCAATATACTTCTTTGTTAAACAATAATGATTACCATATATATTTAGCGCCTATGTTTTGTATCGCCGTCTGACCTTCAAGTTTTAAATTGTTAAAATATTTTATATATTGTATTGATTGAAGTGCGATTCGGAAAACAACTTGATATCTTGATTTATAGTATGCAGATAATAATAATATTTGAATTTTTAAATATATTTATAGTAGAAATACTTTTCAGGCAACCAACAAGTGATTAAAAACAATAGGTAGTACTGATTATAACCAGTGGAGTGGTCTCACGGCGTGGCGGGAGGGTGCATCGCAATAAAAATGAATAGAGAGCGGTGCGGGTGCGGGTGCGGGAGACGGCTGCCGTGGCGCAGCCCTCTCTTTGACATCATTACAATTATTGCCGTACTGCCCCACCCTTGTCTTTGCCACAGAATTGTCGACGTGCGTCTATGACTCGTATAGCATCATGTAGTTTTTCCATCGTGGCTCATATACGTCTGCTTTTATTTATTTTTGTAAAGATACTATATGCAACGAGTACGAATTTTGAAACACATTAGGTATATCTCTAATAATGAAAAATATGTGTTTAGTAGGAAAACAAAATTCTTATCGCTGTGGTTTTGTAACCCTTTCTACTGGTTCAGTGTAATAAAACATTTAATATCCAGATAGTCACGATCGACATCGTTTTGTGTCGTGACACTACCATATATCTTCCGGACAAGTGTACAGCCTCCCAATAAGAGGTTTGGACTCTTTGTCAATTTACGTCTTTTGTGATCTAAACTCACGGTAGACGCTGACAAAAGATGTCCTGATCCCAAATCATTGCGCTGGGATAACGAGATATCTCTTAAATTGGATTCCTCAGATTCTTTTTTACCAACATTCCTAACAAAATTGGACGTTTGACTTGAAATTGTGACTATTATATATTTATAATTTATAATTTTGAGGCCGGTCGTGGCGCAGCGGCACGAGGTGTGACTGCAAAACCGACTGTTTGTGGGTTCGATCCCCACTCGAGGAGATGAAATATTTACTTAAATTTATATTTTCATTTCTTCGCTCTGGTATAGAGGTTAAGCGCGGCGTTGAGTTCTGCCACTCAACACGCAATGCCTCCAGAATTCGGCAGAAAGTGGGGAACGGAGTGTCTTAACACTAGGTTCCCTCTGCCTACAATGCTGTGGGCGGGATACAGCGTGAAGCTAATTTAATATTTATAATACTTGTTAGAAGCGCTTAAAAATATATTTGTCGGCTTACTTTCTAATACGTACACATACATAATATGTATTATGTTGATACCATTCCTCACATACCAACCTAAATACACGTCATAGCGGAGAATTCAAAAATGTTGCATATTTTAATTTTATCTTGTCGTAAATCGTTAGTTGGATCGCGCCCAAGACGTCGTGGTCTATATCACCTATACACCAGCTTAGAGCCACTTGGGTGGGCGATTGTTCTCACATGCGTTAACAAAATCTTCGTCATATATATGTCATATTTAAAAATGTGACTTAAAAGGAATATTATTTCGGTTCATCCATATATGTGATTATGACCATAATTTTCTTGTCAACCACTTGCTAGATTTCATTTTGATAAAAATTAAATAGTCATTTACCGTAACTTTAAATCTTGTTGTAAGATTTCCGTATAGGTAAGTGAACAAAAAACTGGTAGCATTATGTAATCCTTTGGTCATCCGAAACACGACAGGATTGTTAATGTTTATATGCAATACTTTGGATATTGGGAATCCCAAGTACTTTACAGATAATATTTTTTAAATTTCCGCTTAAATATATATATTTTTAATAATTTTTTAGTTGAAACTGTAGGTAAATAACATATTATATTATGGGCAGCTACGTTATAATGTCACGAAATTAATTGTGAAGAATATTTTAAGTTTATTAGCGATGTCATTTTAAGGCCAGGTTAATGACATCATTCCACGGACGAGTATGCTAGTTATTTATACACATATTATGTGCAACGAACAGGAAATTGGTATTTGGCAAAGCTTGTGTTATTACGTCGACAATTCTGGTACGTTTATATAAACCAGCTTCACGCTATATCCCGCACACAGCAGGGTAGGCAGAGGGAACCTAGTGTAAGACACCGTTTCTCACTTTCTGCCGAACTCTCGAGGCATTGCGTGTTAAGTGGCAGAACTCAACGCCGCGCTTTGCCTCGACACCACAGCGAAGAAATGGAAATATAAATTTAAGTAAATATTTTATCTCCTCGAGTGGGGATCGAAGCCACAACCAGTCGGTTTTACAGGCACACTTTGTGCCCCTGCGCCACGACTGGCCTACTAATCGTACCTTCCTTTATTTACCTTAGGTAATAATTAGTGTAGATAGGATCTTGAGAAGCAAGAATTAATTGCGAATATGTAATGTGTTATCTCAGTATCGGGCGGGTTAGACTACTTGTCTAATTGGGTTTACACATGAACAGCATTAGAGAATTTATTTTGTGATTTTTTTATAATGCTTTAATTATGAAAAGTAAAGTAATGTTTCACTTTCACTTTCTCGATTTTTTATAAAGAAAATTAAATTCTACTAAGTAATTGTTCAGAAATATTCATTAGAATTTAAATGTCGTTAAAAATTGTGCAAGAATAAAAAATATTATTAAACGTTTTCTCGCTTAATATTATACTTTCGAATGAAGATATAATTTAATGTGTTTTTGAAATATATTATAGAAGGGGCATATACTACTACCACTTTACACATACATTTAAAATTATTTTATCTCTATATATAATAAGACAGTAAAAATATTTTGTCTGTACATTTGGTAATTTTGACTGAAATGGATAGAGGGACACTTAAAAAGACTAATAGAAAGCAAAAATATTTTTTTTGAATTTCTTGTCTGTCTGTCTGTCTGTCTGTCTGTCTGTCTGTCTGTCTGTCTGTCGACATATTGTTGTCCGCATTTTTCTCTGAAACTACTGAACCGATTTACTTGAAAATTTCACCAATTGCTTTGTTTTAATTCAACTTAGGTTCTAAAGTTTGGTTCATCAAAATCGG
>JAATLQ010035857.1:0-32698 GCA_013421005.1 Heliconius erato x Heliconius himera | reverse complement strand
TGAATTTGTTTGTGGTCAAACATAGTGTTTGCCACAAACAAATTCCTTTCCTTGCAAATTTCCAATATAAGCTTTCCAGCCTCATTTATTCTCTTGTCACCATACTGACCTAACACTCCCTCGTAACCGCTTCGCGCAGTTCCGACCCATCCGTTCAAATCGCCACATATTATTAATTTTTCATTCCCTCTAACGCTACCTAGAACATCCCTGACACTCTCCCAAAACTCCTCGAGTTCATTTATCATTCATTTTCGAGTTCATTTATTTTCGAGTTTATTCAATTATCTTATTTGTTTCAGGTTGCCACATCAATAAATGAATAAATTGGTCAAATAGAAAACAAGACCACTTTACGGTGATGAAGTTTGAAAGTAACTACACAACATGGACACAAACGAATCAAACCAAAAGTTATTTAGAAGAAAAGGATGGAAGCTTCCAGAAAACATTGTCTTAGTCACGACATATATTTTTCTTTTTATCGTGACAGGTAACTGTCAGACTGTACAGAAAGAAAAATTAAGTCATATCGAAAGCTCTGTTCAAGCAGACATAAATAAATTAGAAAATAAATTAGATTCGAGTTGCCATAACTGTCAATTTAGTAATAGTAATAATTTAATTAATGCCAACACTGAACAGAAAGTTCCAAAAGAAAACAACTTTTTTCTCAATGTTATAGATACAGTCAGTAGGTTTTCTGAAAAGTATGTATTTGCAAATAATACAGAGAAACAGTTACAAAACGTATTGGAGAAATTTATAGATAATGCTTTGAAGCAAAATAGCTACGAACTATTCGATGGTGTTGAAATTAAGGCGATAGATAATAAGAATAAAACTAGACCCAAAGAAAATTATGAGAACAATGAAGTGGGAAGAGCATTGTTCAGTTCATACACTTATGAATATAGACTGTTTCAAAAAATAAAAAACTTTATAGACACTCATATACTGTCCATCAATCTTCCAAAGGCTGCACGGCTAATCGGATTTAGATGTAAGTCATTATTTCCAATTAAAGTGCTATTATTGTAACGTAGTACTGTAAATCTTCTCATATCTCAAAATGAATATTTTACGGCGGCGTGATACTGAGTTGTTCGTCCATTTGTCGCGTACATACTTAATGCAAATTTAAGACACAAGTGATTTTCTCATGGATAACATTGTCAGAAATGGACCAAATTAAAATGGAACCACACAGGAAGTACTAGTTTCAAATAAAAAAGTGTCAAATAAATAAGATTCATCAAAATCGATTCACCCAGTAAAAAGTTCTGAGGTAACAAACATAAAAAATACAGCAGAACTGTTAACCTCCACCTTTAACAAAAATCGGTTGAAACGCTATAAAATAATTTATTATAATTTATGTTTGAAATTCATATAATAAATTTAAAGTTAGAATTTAGATCATTTTTGGATAATGAAAACAGACCTCTTACTGTTCGTCTTCGCTCTAAAATTTTAAAATCTCGTTTACTGTAAAATAGTATGTAATTTATCCAAATATAAAATAGTATAATAAACGGTTTAAGTAAGTTATATAACCCAATACTTTAACCACGAGTCCCGACAACGTACGATTTTGCTCCTGCACAATTTCTGTAACCATTTACTTTATTTAAAATAATATTTTTTTCAACAGAAGATAGAAAACGCACTCAAACAGATTGACGAATTTACTAAAGTCCTTAGCCATAAAAGAGTATATAAAATAAATATAAGTGTATAACTTGAAGTTCCAATTTCAGCGTTCGGTCTCAAAAAGTTCTTCTTACCACTACTAATCGGCGCTCAAGTTTTCAAGAGCATCTTGCTAGCCATGTTTTTGCCAAGCATATTGGGGAGTTTCGGCAAAATTTTGGGTAAAGGTGAGTTCAAGTATGCTTTAATTAAATCACTACAAAGACTAAAATTTTCCAAAGCTATTAATGTCACTGATGAAACTTCGTGACTTTTAATGATCTTAGGCAATCGTCTTATACAAAGTGATTGGAACAAGATGTGTTTTTAATGTTTAAGTTGCTTAGTGGGTAATGAACTGTGAAGTACTATTGTTCTTGCTGGAATGAATCGTTTGTTTCAGCTTTATATTAATATTAAAAAATATATTTTTAGGTATATCTCAAATATCAGCGACTTCAAGCCAAGCAAGTTATCCACCAGCTAACGCAGACGATCAAACTGCCTACAACAACGACAATAAAGACTTCATGGGTTATGAAACCAATCCGGCGGCGACGTACGCATATCAAGATGAATTATATGGCAATACTAACGACGTTAATGACCTTTCTAATATTGATATGTCACGGTAAGATTTATTTTATTCTATTTATAAATTTTAGTTATTGTTCTTTGTATATTATAAAAGATAAACAATAGAATGACGCCATAACAGAATGACGTACTCGTGAGTCAAAGTGAAAATGCTAAAGCAATAATAATAAAGGAAATGCTCCAGTAGTTTTGTCACGTTGAAAGGATCAGTGATGATAGGATAAAGAAAAATATACATGATGCTAGAGCTTCTAGATGCAAGATAAAAGAGGGGAAGTGAGACCTCAGCTGCCCTTCGAGTACACAGTTAATGATATTCGAGAAAAGTCACGTAGTAAGAAGCATAAGGACCCCCTGAAGGCATATTTTGATTCGAAGCTTTTGTTGCTTCTTTTTCCTGTTCCTCTGAACAAATCAGTGGAAATTAAAAGATTATAATTATGAAAATATAAGATAGTAATTTTTATAAGCCAATTCTAAGCATCAAAAATAAAAATAATCTTTGAAAACCTACATAAACTTTAGACTTTCCGCGTTTATAACTGTAAAAAAATATATAAATCTTCCGTTCGTGACTTACAGACACCACACCGACGATATGACTTAAAAACTTCAAATTTTGCATGTAAGCAGTTTAAAGAGCATTAGGGAGCATTAAGTCTCGAAATACCTTCGGGAATGAGAATAAACGCAAAGAAATTTTTCATTTTACGTTTTAAAGTTTACGTGGACAAAGTAGCGGACGACGACTCATATAATAAATTTATTTATTTGTAAGTCAAGTATAAAAATACTGTATGTTTTACGACCATGGCCTACATTTCGCGGACGCTTTGAAAAAAGTTGGATCCCGTCGGGACGCGGTTGGAGATGCGAAGTGCGCGTGAAAACTTTCCAAATGACAGAAAATATTAGTCCTGTTACTTATTTCCATTAGTAGAAGTGAAGTTTTTATAGTATTTTTTTATTTTGTTTGTTTTATTTTTAATAATATATATATATTTTTATGAAATATTAGATATGATGCTACGTTCTCTAAATGAATTATCTATTTAAAGTTACATGTAAAAGTTTTAAATGAACACTTCTTTATGTTCTATAAAAAATATATATATAAATTATTTTTTATGGAATAGCCAACCCCATGAACTGAGTACGAAGTGATTTAGCGGTAGGTTACTTATATTTACGGAATTATTTAGTGTAGGTTATTATATTTACGGAATTATTTAGTGTAGGTTATTATATTTACGGAATTATTTTATTTTACGGAAGTAATAACGTTCCATACTTTTATATTTCAGCTTCACGCTTTATCCCGCATGGCAGGGTAGAGAAAAATAACCTAGCGCTAAAACACTTGATTCTCCATTTCCCGCACGAATTAGAGATTAGCGTGTTGGATAAAGGAACTCAATACCGCATTTTGTCTGAACAAAGTGAAAAAATAAATAAAGGATGAGAATTGAGCCCACAACGACATACGTGTCTCGTATCACTATGAATTCTAAAATAAAATATTTTAGATAAAAAATCTAAAATATTTTTACACAAAAATTGTTCTGAACGAATGTAAAAAAAATATTTTGTCATAATTACAAAATCTATTTACAAAAAAAAATTGGTTCCCAACGCATATTAGCAAAATGGACGGTAGGCAAAAAAAATCTTACCCTATATATAATCTAATCCAATTTCAGTATAAAAGTTACATCTTCGTCAATTTGTCGCTGTCAGTTCTTGAATGTACGTTGTACGTTCTTAACTTTACATAATTTGATTGATCTATTTACCATACTTATACAAATTTGAACTGATTTTTTGGCAACTGTTTACTAAGAAACTTGAAGAAATATTATTAGTTTTCGAATATAATTTTGTGCATTTTTGTCTGTCTGTGCTAATGAAAAGATGGTCAAGTAAGGGATGAACTCAGTTCCGTGACGGTCTGTCCATGATGTAACCCGGACAGTCAACCAGAGATATTGACAGACGATATCGAAGTGATCTCTTTGTTGATCAGTGAACATTTTTTTAATGTCACGCTGTATCATATCGCACATAGCAGAGCATCGCATCCTAGTGAAAAGACTCTCCGTGCCCATTAAGACTCTCCGTGCCCATTAAGACACTTCCGTTACCAACTTTAAGCCGTATTCTGAAAGCATGGCGTGTTGAGTGGCGGAAATAAACGCCGCGCCTTGTCTCGTTACCAAAACCAAGAAATGTAAATATTAAATATTTCATTTCCTCGAGTGGGAATCAAACCCACAACTTGTCGCGTTTACAGTCACGTGCTTGTGACCCTTCGCCACGTCTGGCCTCAATTGCCTTTTACATTAAATATAAAAAGCTGTATTTATTATTTTTTACATAAAAAGTTAAACTTAAAATTACTGTTTACAAGTATATTTGTTGATTTTGTAAATTTAGCAATAGATGTGATGGTGTATTACCACTGATTTACGATATTTTTTTACATTACAGTTTTGGGGTCGGCGGTCAAAAGGTGTCCTACTTGCCCAGCAAGAACAGCTACTATAAAAATCAAATGTCTACAAGCAACAGCTATAAGGTAACATTAAAATACATTTAAGTGATTAAGAAAAATACTTATTTTAAAAGAAAATTTTTTTTGCAACAACAAAAAGATACCCAATGCCACCAGAATTCAGCGGAAAGTGGAAAACGGAAGTGTCTTAATGGGGGCGAAGTGGCCTAACTCTAGGTTCCCAGGTTCCCCCAGCTTGCCCTGTTATGTGCGCAATCATATAAGCGAGAAGCTAAAAAAAACCAAAAGAACTCAAATTCAAAATCATTAAATCCTTTTGACGTATAAGTAGGTACCTACTACTATACTTCGATAGAATTATAATATATATTTTTTAAAGGTAACCTTTAATAGCTTAATTATTCCGTCAATAAACCGTAGATCATATTAATTATGAGTTTAACGCCGGTTTTATTAGCCAGACGGTCGTTCATATTTTTATTTGAGGAGCAATCAAGCATTTACGTCAGTTCACCTCGACCTTAATAGTAACCTTAACTATTATAATATTTTTCTAATATAGTTTAAATGGGACGACTATTAGTGTATTTTTGGTTATAGGTTCGAATACAGATCGTACTTATAGATGTTCCGTCGCATACCGTGATTAATCGTTTAATGTCTTAAAATTAGTAGAATATAAGTATAAAATAACTCACCATTACGTTATTTGTGCTTTTCTAATAAAATAATATTGCCAACGCAACAAAAATAAAGGAAATAGAAATAAATTACAATTTTAAAATTAAATGTACATTTTATAATATTTGTAAACAAATGTTGCACTTTATAAATATAAAATTTAAACTTTGATAAATGAATTCAAATTAAAACATATAAATCATGCAGTAGCTATGTTAGCTTTAAAAAGCAGCTTCACGCTTTTTCCCGCATAGTAGGTTATGTAGAGGATTAAGACACTCCGTTCTAAGCACCGCCCAATATTGAAGACATTTTGCGTTGTTAAACTTCAATGTTAAACTTCAACGCTGCGCTTTGTCTTGTTTTTACCAGAACGAGTAACATGAAACCACTTTAGGAAGTTTTTTCATGTGCATATGCGCTAGAGAAGGAAACGAACCCACAGCCATCCCGCATCGTATTTATTTTTTTTATTAATAAGACGCCGCGCCACGACAGCCTCATTCGCGGCTACTATTTTAGACACTTAGAAAATAGTGTACCTATCCAACAAAATTTTAATATTACTCTATGTATAGTTAATAATATTTTTCCTACTATTTTTAGATATTCCAGAAAATACCCGCATCTTCTATGATCCTGAGCAATTACGATCCGTTTTATTCACCGCTGCTTTCCCGTCTTGACGGCATCTTCGCTAGACTTGGTGAGTAAAAATGGGCTTTATTTATTTAAAGCTAAAGTTTAAAATTACTTACAATTCTGAAAAATAGCTGAATGTACAAATATCTACATATATAGGAAATTCTAAACTGTTTGCACATTCTTGCAATCGTCTCTTTGGTTTTGGTTGATAAAATTAACATCGATTTGAAAGCATTTCAAACATTTAAAAGACAATATTGGGTATTGTGTATGGAAAATTGAAAATATATTATTGATTATATTATCAAATTTATAGGAACACTTCACTCTATTTAGCTTAATCGTTCCAAATATTTATACTTCATTTCAAATTCAATTTGAATTTAGCTGTTAAGCAGAAGTTACAAAGGCAAAGCACGATGTTAAGTTTCGCCTCTAAGCGCAATATCTCGATTTGGTCGCTAGGTGACCTAAACTTTTTTTTTACAAAACATAAATAAACTTTAAATAATATAACTAACAATTAATTATATGACAACAATAAAAAAATGTAAAAAAAAAAGAAAAAAATATGGTTAATACAGCTTGATGCTGAGAAGAATCAGTAAACCTGAAGTACATAAAACAAAATATCTGTAATTGATAGTAAAATTTCACATTTTAAAATACATATTGCTTTTATTTAAATAAAATTGGCCTAAGTAATGCTTACGTATCTTTTTACGAAACGTAGTTAAGTAATAAGTTACTTATAAAATCAGCTTAGGCACAAAGCAGGGTAGGCAGAGGCAACCTAGTGTTAAGACACTCCGTTCCCCACTTTTCGCCGAGTTCTGGAGGCATTGCGTGTCTTATATATTATATAAGTTAGTATTATACATCCAAAACAAATTGAATGTATGTTATAATAATAGTTCTTAAATGCGGCTTCACCTGTGTGGTATTAATTAAGAGTTATTAACTAGTTAAAAATGTTAATAACTAATAGGATATAACGAAATTATGAACGAAAATGTGACCTAATAATATACTACAAAACCTTTCATCTTATTGATTTACTTTGTGTCAAGAATATCTGACATAAAGAACAATCAATTCGAACCAGTAGTTCCTGAGATTAGCGCGTTCAATCAAACAAAATCTTTCTAATATTAAGTTTTTTTTATTAAGACATTCGAATAAGCTACTAAATATAATATATTGGAAGAACGTAAATACATATTATAAGAAATTATAATTGATATAATTTTATTTTTGCTTACTTTCAACGAGTGGGAAACCAACTCAAAGTTACCACGTTTATAGCCAGATATGCCCCGTGTTTTAGTATTAACTGTTTTTAAGTATTTATTATATTCTTTCACGATGGTCTCGTGAAAGAATATGAAAGAATATAATAAATACTTCTATGGTACATTTTCAAATTAAAGATCAACACTATAGTGGAATGCAAATTTTTCTGAAATATTTTTCACTTTAATTCGAGTCATTCATTTAAGTCTAAACAAGTAATTAAGAATACTTCTATTTTTATAGTTGTTCTATCACTGGACTATTATAAATTCTATGAACGTGTTGTAAGTCCCGAGAGAAATTTAATTTTTGCATTTTATCAAACGCCTTGTGAATTAAAATGTTTCTATAAATTTTCTTGCAGTTTTTTCTATTGTACTTGTCTTGATGTATTAAATTCTGTGCTTCAATTTTAAGGGAGAGCCTAGCGTAAAGTAACTCTGTTCTCCAGTTTTTACCATCTTAAATTATTGCGTGCTAGTTAGCGGATCCTAACACCGCAATATTGACCCAGATTAGGACAGCTTAGGAACTTATTTGGGAACTTATTTTTTTAGGAATGAGCCACCCGTATTGAGGGTATCGTAGTGGCACAGCATAAGCAAACGAGACGAGAGTCGAGAGAATGAGTTACTGAATATTTTCATTAATCTCACTATTGTAATAAGACTAAACGCAACGTTGAGTTCCGCCATGCAACACACACAGTGTCATGAAAATTGGGCAAAAGGTGTGGAACGGAGTGTTTTAACACTTTGTGGCTTTTATGCTCAAGAAGTCCAACAGCCGTGCTTACATAGTGGTTATGTTAATTGGCAACCACGATCATTTGACACCCTTGGACTTCTTTCTTTCGGGATATTTCATAGAAAAAAGTGCACATTAATAAGCCAAGAACAATTAGAGACCTAAAGGATGAGATAATTCTGTACATTAACAACATTGAACTAAATCAATTATCTCCCTACAATTACCATCGTGTTTTTCAGTTGATCCTGCCTTTATAACTATACAGTTTCTCTATTTATAACTATGTTCATAACTAAGCCTAAGAGTCAGTCCTTTAAGTTTAAGCCAACTTTACTATACTGATATAATCTAAAATCTAAATAAATTAGTAGTTCACCTTATTCATTTCAGGACTAGTACCTACAGATACAGTGACAGACGAGAGCACGATGATCGGCGGTCAAAGCCTCAGCGACGTCAAGCTGGAGTCGTGCAGGGAACAGCTGATCTGCCTTATGTACAACAGCCCCGCGAAATATGCACCGTACAGTAATTTAGTATCGGCGCAGTTGAGCAGGTAAATTCATTCTGTTTATTTTTTGTAGTGTCAACATCTATCCCGCACACAGCAGGGTATGTAGGGAACCTAGTGTTAAGACACTTCCTTCCCTATTTTCCGCCGAAATATGAATTTTTGGAAATGAGTGGGAATCGAACTCACAACCTTCCGCGTTTATAGTCACACTTTGAGCCCCTGCGCCACGACTGGCTTCCTTATGCTATTTTTTAAGGTAAGCTTAGTAAAAGATCACTCTGTTTTTTGAACAAATGGAAAAATTACGATGTCGATATAGGAATTTAACGCTGCATTTTATCTAATCTGACAAAGTTAGCATAAAGAAACGCCTGAGTTAAATTTGAACCAACAACATTTGAATTCTTAAAAGTAGTATCCTCATGTCATTTTTTTTGTCAACGTTTTTGTTTGGTACTTCTCTTAAAATCGCTTACACAATCAAAAAGGCGTTTGCTGCTTAAACAATAAAAACAAAGAAATCTAAGGAAAAATAAACTTGAATCACTTACATAAATATAAAATAAACGAGAAAATTATACCGATAATACTTTGTGCAAAGCACTAGTCGAATAATATATTGTAATATGTATGCATGAAGAAATTCAGCATATTTTCAAGTGAGGCCGTGTGAAGCACGCCCGCCAGCGACCCATACATTTAATGTACCACCTAATGCACCTATGTATGTAGGTCATGTTCTAATCTACGATACAAGGGTGATGACAGTGATTTCAGTTTGGGTTTAATATAGTATAAAAGAATTAAAATAAAATTTAGAACAATATAACGTTACTGAAATATGTTGCAATTTTACTTTTGTTTTAGAGGCCGGTCGTGGCGCAGCGGCAGGAGGTGTGACTGCAAACCGACTGGTTGTGGGTTCGATCCCCACTCGAGGAGATGAAATATTTACTTAAATTTATATTTCCATTTCTTCGCTCTGGTGTCGAGGTTAAGCGCGGCGTTGAGTTCTGCCACTCAACACGCAATGCCTCCAGAATTCGGCAGAAAGTGGGGAACGGAGTGTCTTAACACTAGGTTCCCTCTGCCTACCCTGCTATGTGCGGAATACAGCGTGAAGCTATATATATATATATATATATTTTAAATAATAACCGGTCAAGTGCGAATCGGACTCGTGCTTGAACGATTCCGTATTAATATCTATAAAAATGGCAATACATCTTTATAAACTTCATAAAGAATATATTTCAATAAAAATATATAAATCCAATTATTGCCACAATGACAAATAGATAAAAAGATTTTTTTTTACATTTTTAAAGTGTTATTTCACACTTAGGAACTTCTTAATAAGATAGAGACTTCT
Source organism: Heliconius erato x Heliconius himera (assembly GCA_013421005.1). Taxonomy (NCBI): domain Eukaryota; kingdom Metazoa; phylum Arthropoda; class Insecta; order Lepidoptera; family Nymphalidae; genus Heliconius; species Heliconius erato x Heliconius himera. The sequence continues at coordinate 22,642 of JAATLQ010035857.1, read as the reverse complement.
TGTCTATTTAATATTATTATTTAACTTCTACTTTACATGTATTATTTTCACAGAGAACTGAACGAACTACGTCGCCCAGTTTCCGACAACCCAGAGATACTCCGTTTCTTCCGCTACATGAGGGCTGCGAGGCGAGGTCAGGAGGGCGAGGACTGCATACAGTCGCACCCAGCGTGCTCTGTATCGACACCCTCCCATACAATGATATCTGCTTACCATGATATCAATAAACTGGTGACTGCTAGGAAACTGAGGAATTAAAGTTGGTTGGTATTTTTTGGTTATTAATATTTTTTTCGTTGATATTTTTAAAGTTTACAAAAGATTCATTTTTTAGATAAGTAAAGACGGAGTTCGTGGCGCAGTGGCACAAAGTGTGACTGTAAAACCAACTGATTGGGGGCTCGATACCCACTCGAGGAGTAAATATTTCATATATTTACTTAAATTTATATTTCCATTTCTTCGCTCTGGTGTCGAGGACAAGCGCGGCGTTGAGTTCTGCCACTCAACACCCAATGTCTCCATAATTCGGCAGAAAGTGAAGAACGGAGTGTCTTAACACTAGATTCCCTCTGCCTACCCTATAGTGTGCGGGATACAGCGTGAAACTGATAAAGACGGAACGTTTTTTAAACTCCGCTCTGTACCCCGCACTTAGAAGGACTGACAAAGGGAACCTGGGAACTTAGTGTTAAAACACTCCGTTCCGTTTAAGACACTTCCGCAACAATTCCAATCTATAATGGAATCGAGACATATCTTATTCGTGGAAACACCAGTAAATAGATCATCGTGTTTATTAAATTCATAAAATACTAAAGTAAAGGTAACAGTATCCTTTTTATATATTTTTATTAATATAAATAAGAGATAAAATTGAATTTATTTTTTCTTAGTGATAAATTTATTTCTTTATTAAAGTCCCAGACGGATACTATACTTAGATCGTTCCCTAGACACTAATCGATTGAGAGGTAAAAATACAATTTAGTTAGTCTTCCAAAACACAATAGTAGAAAAGATATATTTGGCTACTATTTACTATTACAATAGGTAATATTTATTTGTTAACGCCGTAGTTTGTGAGGCCAGTCGTGGCGCAGGGGCACATAAAATCGACTGGTTGTGAGTTCGATTCCCACTCGAGGAAATTAAATATTTATTTACATTTATATTTTAATTTCTTCCCTCTGGTGTTGAGGCAAAGCGCGGCGTTGAGGTCCGCCACTGAATACGTGCCACGTGTCAATGCCTCCAGAACTCGGCGGAAAGTGCAGAACGGAGTGTCTTAACACTAAGTTCCCTCTACCTACCCTGCTATGTGCAGAATACAGCGTGAAGCTGAAAAAAATTTTTTTTTTTTATTTGAACAATGTTTTTTGCTGACGACTTGAATAAAGTGTTATAGGGCTTATGTTTTTTAGCATACTGTATCCAGCACATTTATACAACAGAAAATAAGGGAACCTGGGAACCTAGTGTAAGACACCTGCTTTTCCCTCTTTCCGCAGAATTCTTAAAGCATTGTGTGGCGGAACTCAACGTCACGACTCTTTCAATAACATTTTCATATCTATAGTTGTATTTCAATATTTCACGATTTATAACCCTCTTATAAAATTCAGTTTTAAGTAAATTCACAGCCAAAATGTCTTCATTCAAATAATTTTCATCAACTTCTATATTGTTTCAGGTGTTACGTGTAACGAGGAAATTTTTAACTCGAACTTCAAAAACTTCGTATCTTAATTTAAATAAAATATGTGACTTCATAGCTAAGTTGATTATTTAAAATTTAAATTATATTATTACCTGATTATTTAATTTAAATTTTCAATAATAAAATGGATTATATAGAACAGTAGGTACCTATATCCTTTAATCATTATTAATAATAATAAAATGAGGGTATTTTAATCATTTTCCAATAAATGTTATTTTAAGTTTTGTAAATAATATAATTAGATATAGAAAGATACATAAGTTTTATATTTTCTATATTTTTTAATTGTATGATTGTAATTTATGGTGTGCTAGATGAAAGTGTGTCATTATTTATTTTCGATTAAAAAAATTTAAGTAATAGTATGCATATACGAATTTATTTAATTTTATTAGTATTTATAGCGGGAATTAGGGGAGTGTCTTAACACTAAATGCCCTCTGCTTACCCTGCTAAGACATAATACGTCGTGAACCTGCTTTTGGAGTAGAATTTACATATTATATATGTACATATTTATGATATCGCTCATTTGGTTCACCTATGATTTTCTTTCCGCATTTGTTGACATATTTAACTGCCTTTTTTATGTATGTACTAAATGAGCGAAATAATATTTGAATAAAAAGAAATAAGGAAATATTTTTCTTACTGATATTTTTATATTTATTAAGTATTATTTAAGTAAAGTTAATTATCAGTTTGTTGTTATTTATTATTAATAAAATGTGGCAGCATCTAACTATTAACGCGACGGTCGTGTGTTCTATTCCCACTCGAGGGAATGAATTATTTTCGTTCGCACTAATAACAAGACATAACGCGGCGTTGAGTTTCGTAACTCAACACGCAATGACTCTAAAATTGGGCTGTGCGTTGGAACCGGAGTGTCTTAACATTAGGTTCTCTCTACCTGCCCTACTATTATGAAAATACAGTATGAAATCACTAATATCTTTAATCCCTTTTTTTTAAATATTTATGTAGGAACTAGTCTATAAATGTAACAATATAAACATACAAATGATTTTGAGACAAATGAAATGTATTTTTTTTCATTATTTTCTAACAATTTAATTTCTGTATTTTTTTTTAAATTTTTAAAGTGTTATTCCACACTTAGGAAAGAAAAATACTTATTTAGGAAACGTATAAAAATTTAAACGTAGCGGGACTCGAACCCGCGCCTCCTGAAAACCGACCTGGTCGGTTTCCTAAATAAGTATTTTTCTCTATTTTTTTTTATTTTCCTTAAGATGATAAGTTGGTGTGAATGTTTGAGCATATTGTATAAATCACTTACATATTTAAAGAGTGCCCATAAATTAATTTATCGCTTGTATTTATTAAATTATATATTTGTATAGCTATAATTATGGAAATAAACATTTACCATTTATTAGTGTTTATTTATTTTATACCTTTTTGTTATTTTTATAATATAGGTAACTGAGGCCCTTGTGGTCCAATGTCTGACTGTAAAAAAAGTGTGAGAGCTGTAAGTTCGATCCCTTCTCGAAGAAATGAAATATTTTAAATTATATTTGAGGACGGCGAGGCTCAGGGGCACAAGGATAGGTGTAATATTAGTATTTTAATTTCTTCGCTTTAGCACCAAGTTTCTGGCTCTGGCACCCGAAGTTGTGTTCCCCTGAACACGAAACATACTTCGAAAAATTCGGCAAAAAGTGGCAAAGGCAGTGTGTTAACACTGGGTTTCTCTGCCTACCTTGCTGTTTGCGGGATACAGCGTGAAGCTGATAAAAAAAACTGTAGCTTTGGCGCTCCGTTCTCTCGGACTATCCCGCGTGAAACTAGTAGTAGTAGTAGTTAAAAAAAATATGAAAGAAGATTCAAAAATATTTCAATTTTACGTACAATAGTAGGTTCTCTTTGTAATTAATTTCAAAAAGAATTTAATTATAGAGCAGGTCTTCATTATTTGAATAAAGTCTTTTTGTAGTAATTATCTGTCTCCGAATTTTAAAAAATATACATTTAATATTAGTATATTTTAGGAATATTATTAATATTATTTGAGGCCATCGTCGTGGCGCTGCGCCACAGCGTCTCATTGTAAACGCAACTGCTGTGGATTCGATTCCCATTCTGGGAATTAAATATTTTTTACATTCTCTCCTTTATAACGTGACAAAGCGAACATTTGAATTCTGCTATCTGTAAAATGGAGAACGAAAAATAAAGTATAAAAGTGGAGAACTGAGTGTGTCAACACTAGGTTGTCTGTGAAAATCTGTTACATGCGGGCGACATGGGCGTAGGAATAGAGTGGGCCCGTACCTACTCCAGAATAGTCTAGTGGCCACCCCAGAAACTAACTAAAAGTCCCAGAAAAATATAAAAAAATATTTACACGAACTTATCCGTTCAAAGCTAAAGTACGCCCATAGTGGGCACACAAGCGTGTGAAGCTTAAACTTTTAAAATCAGCTTCATTTCAGAGCGTATATAAATATAAATGTTTATTATATAAATTAAAATAAATATTTTATATTTCGAGGGGATCTAACCCACAATCAGTCGCGTTAACAGTAACACTGTGCCCCTGCGCCACGACTGACTTCTTAAATGATAAAAAAAAAATCAGCTTCACGCTGTATGTGTTAAGACATTCCGTTTTTTACTTTCCGCCGAATTTTGTAGGCATTGCGTACTGAGTGGCGGAACTCAATGCCGCGCTTTGCCTGGACACCAGAGCGAAGAAATGGAAATATAAATTTAATAAATAAATATTAAAAAATAAAGATCTTAAATTATGTTTTAAACTAATGTCCTAAAAGTTAAAACCCCTGATGTTGGAGTCTTGGTTCTGTCACCTGTAAAAGATGCAACAAGGCCCTATTGTCGGCTGTTACATATTGTAATATGTAACAGGGTTCATCTTGATACTTTTTTACATAATAATAATTATTATCACTAATTTACTACAATACTTTATTTCAAAAAACTTCTTCGTCTTATTCGTCGTTCGTCTTATTGCTAAAATATGCATATTTTTATACCTACACTCTAGAAATATATTATATTATGTTTAATTTTAAAAATAATCGATACAAATTTTATAGTATGACACATAAAGGCATCATATAGGGTGAAATGTGTTCTGAGAAATTCTATTTGTTGTTGTGTAAGTTGATAGTGGCGGATGGCAAGAACAACACCGCCTTCCTTTTAAGATTTGCATAAAATAGATAAGAAATAGCTGTGTGCTCCAACCCTATATACACCAATGGTACCAAAAGTTTTTTTTTATTTTTGCAATTATTTTCTTTTACATTTACATTTTCAAAGAAGTTCGCTCCTTCCTATGGAATATGTCCATGGTATTGTTGTTTTCTTTTTTGTATACAAAAAAGTATAATATATAAAATCTTACGTATTTATATGTATTAGGCCACCCGATAAATTAAACTCAGAATCAAAGTTCTGTATTATTATTTTTTTCCTCTTGTTACAGACACTTTGAGTCTATTTATAATATAAAACTTATATTGTATATAGTTACAGTACTTTAATACAAAGGTTCCACTCGACATCTCGAATAAATTCGCGTGTTTCTTTTGGTGTTTTAATCAAATAGAAAAAAAAGACCGTCTACTGCAATCGTTTATCTGAAACAAAGTCAAATGACGTTCTCTTAAGTGACATCTATAAATGTAAGGTGTAAGGTGGATATTTCTACATACAAGTACGTATAAATTATAAGTAAAACAAACGTATATTGTACTTATTTATATAGATATAGTATTATCATTGAGACCAGTCGTGGCGCAGGGGCACAAAGAGACTTTAAACGCGACAGGTTGTGGGTTCAATCCGCAATCGAGGAAATCAAATATTTGGTTAAATCTATATTTTTATTTCTCCACTCTGATGTCGAGGCAAAGCGCGGCGTTGAGTTCCGCCAATGCTTCGTTCTGAGTTCCTCACTTTCGGAGAAAAGTCGGGAACTGAGTGTCTTAACAGTAGGTGTCCTCTGCCTATCATGCTGTGTTCAGGATAAAACGTGAAGGTAATTTATGTATTTTTTTTAGTACGTGAAAAAAGTAGAATTAAGCTATTCATTTTTCATACCCGACAAAGAAATAACAGATGATTCATAGAGATAGCTATTACAATAAACAAACAAATATCAAACAGTTTTAATCCAAATATAGTGAATGTAGACGGAGATCCGGTTTGCCCCTCCTCTTCATATTAGTAGAAAGTTGACCTTTCTTGAAAAACTGACAAGCTAAAATTAACTTTATCACTTTTAAAATACAATCTAAATTCTATTTAGCAGAATATTTCGTACAAAACACTCTATTTTTAACTACAAACAAAATTAAACTTTACATAAAAGTATTAAAATTGATTATAGCAATAATTATTTTAAGTATACTTTTGGTCTTCATTCAAATCCGCAGTGCATAATATTGGGTAACATTTTGTGTTTTTCGGTTAGTGGCTCAATCGCTATAGGTTTTTTAATATGTTGACTCATGTGTCAAGGTCATATAAGTAAGTAATAAATAATATATCAAATATGATATAAATGAGGCCAGTCGTGGCGCAGGGGCACAAAGTGTGATTGTAAAACCGACTGCTTGTGGATTCGATCCCCACTCGAGGAGATGAAATATTTATTTAAATGTATATTTCCATTTCTTCGCTCTAGTGTCGAGGCAGAGCGCGGCGTTGAGTTCTGCCTCTCAACACGCAATGCCTCCAGAATTCGGCAGAAAATGGGCAACGGAGTGTCTTAACACTATGTTCCCTCTGCCTACCCTGCTGTGTGCGGGATACAACGTGAAGCTGAAGAAAAATATCAAAAACGTAATACCCATTTTTACTAAATGGACGGAAACGGATGGAATATCAAATATGTTAGTTATTTATATATAGTTATAGTTTAAAGTAGTACTTTTAAGGAGTGAAAATGCATTTTTTTTAATAATTTATGATTTATAAATTATGAATATATAGGCAGATGAAACTCAAGTGTCAAACCACTCGAGTGGGGATCGAATCTACAACCAGTTGCGTTTACCAGCACACTTTGTGCTCCTGCACCACGACTGGACAAATTAATAAAAAAAACAAAACGCACTCTACTACATCTTCTACAATAAACGTATTGTTTTATTAAAGCTAAATTATGTAAAATATTTACATAAATTGTAGCCTATATGTTATTCTCAAGTATAAACTTTATAACTGTAAACACTTTTAACTTTACAACTGATTTTAGTATGAAAGTAGAACAAACATCCCTCCTCACAAACTTTAAGATTGTTATATTAGTAAGATAAGAAAGATTATATTTAAAACAAAGTGATTCCATAAGGGTTCCATTTTTTCTTATGAGGTAAGGAACCCTAAAAAGGAACCATCTCTTTTCTCGATCCGCTAATAATAAATCTTCCTTAAGTGTAGTGGAACGTAATGCCGAGATTTGGTTTAACTAGACCGCGACAATGTATTCAGTACAATTTTCCTGCTTGTAATAAATTATCTTAGTTACGTATTTAATTTTTGTTTTGTCTGACTTAACGATGTATCACTCTTTTAACAGAGGGAACCTTGTGTTAAAACACACACAATCCCCACGCACCACTCTATTTTCAAAACATTGCGTGTGAAGTATCGTAACTCAACGCGGTTATTTGTCTTATTACAAGACCGAGGAAATTAAAATAATTAATTTTATCGAACAGGAATCAGAATCTTTGCTGACACTGCACCACGATGTTCTTAAGTGTTATGTCAAAAAAATAACTCCAAGCAATTGTTTTATTTAATTGTTATTGTAGCGACTATATAACTTTTAAGTATAAGTGAGTATATAATTGTGAGATTGTAAAATTCTGTATATTTGCTAAATAATAAGTTTTATGATGAAGAAAGGACAGAATGCAAAATCAGCGTGTATAGCAAAACCACATTTTCTTCGCTGATTAGATAAAATAATGTATGGATTTAATAGAAATATTTGATCTAGCTTTTACCGTTTAGGTTACAATAGGTTAGGATGTTCATATTTACGGTAAAAAATATGTTTTTTTGTCTAATCTTAAACTTCACCACGTAACACCAAAGGGTGGATGCTAAAAAGTGCTAAAATAACTTCACGTAAATAATGGACGGCCCCAATAGCCCGACCTTCATTTATTTTAAAAACATTTCTTATTCCATAGCTATATGAATGAATAATATAATTACATACAGTATGACTAATTTAGGATAAATCGTATCCGCTCCGTTTTGTATAATTTAAATTTCACTCTTCTACAATAGACAAAAATGTGTCTAGTCTTTTGCCTCAACGGAGAAATAAAAATATTTTTTAGCGTAACGCTGTACCACGCAGGGGAATCTAGTATAAAGAAATAACGTGTTAAGTGTCGGAACTCAACGCCGCATTTTCTCTCTTTTTATTTTATTTTCCTCGCAAATAATAATTTATTCTCCCTGAATGCAAACCAAACTCAAAACCATTGCATTTACAATCAGACCATGTCCCACTGTGCCACGAAGGTCTCAAATTAATGAATTTATATTTATAATAATATTAATAAAAAGTATATATTAAGCAAAGTTACTTTTATAAAAATAAAACATAGTTATAGATAACAATTTGTAGATAACCAAAACTTCGAGATCGAAGACAGCTGGTGAGGACACGGCCAATTAATTATTTGTTGTAAAGTTAGATATAAGTTGTTCTTGAAATTATTCTTGAATGAGACAAGTTTTAGATACTATAATAAAGTAAATTATTCACAATATATTAAATATTAAAGAAAAAATATTAAAATAATAAATATTTAGGGAACAGAAGTATCGGAATGGTGAACAAAGTGTCTTCACACTAGCTTCCTAGGTTCCCTCTGTCTACTCTGCTATGAGCGTGAAACTATTAAAAATATTTCCCTCAGTGGAGATCAAACCCACAAGCATATTTTTTTACAGTTATCGCTATTCCTCCCGCGAATATTGTAAAAGTAAGTATTGGCGTATTTAAACACTAAATTATGTTTCCTTTATCCATTAAATATGAAAAATGCGTGAAACTTATTTAAATTACAGAGGATTTTAACAATTTTGACGTAGGAAACGAATTGTCTTAACACTGGCATCCCTCCACCTACCCTGCTATTTGCGGGATAACGCGTGAAGCTTAAAATAAATCACACAAACGAAGAAACGCTGTTTAGCTTGTATTAAAGAAATTCCAACAAATATAATATTACAGAAACGTTCAAACCTAAGCGTACTTAAACCGCACAGTCTAATTAGTAGATTCCTTGTAGTTCGGTATTCAGTGAGTTTAATAAAGGGATAAGTAAACAAAACTGAGATGTGGCTTCTTTGTGATTGCTTCGAATAAAGCTGTCAAATAAAAAGCGATGTAATTCATCAGATAGAAATATCATAATTATTAGAAATATCTATTACTATATATTTACTTGCTCTGGTAACAATGCTAAAAGCAGCGTTGAGTTCCGTCACTCAGCACGCAATGCCTCGAAAAATCGGCGAAAAGTATGGAACGGAAGGTTGTTTTTGGGAACGAAGTGACTTATCACTAGATTTAGGAGGCGAAAAAAAATTTAAAATATTATAGAGTTTGTTTGGTTGAACGCGATAATCTTAGTAATTACTAGTTTGAATAAAAAAAATACGCATTTTATAGGGAGTTCCCAAAAAAAAACTTTTAGACAGTATATACACTAAGGTGTTAGGTATACTCACGACCGGCCTCTATAATATTAGTATAGATAAATAATATCTTAATAATAAATTATAAATGTTATTCTAACTAGTACCCGAAATAGAACACAAGGTAGACACAAACAACGAATATTTTAGTATTATTCTATTATTCTTGTATATTTAAATACCCTTGACTCTGATTGTACGTGAATAAATATTGACTTATTAAGGGTAGACTTGCTTCTAAACAAGCACCGTGCGAAGTAGGGGGTGGTATTTTAAAATATATAATTTGTTGTTTGAGGCCGTCGCGGCCCAGTGGCACAAGGGTAGTAAATTTGGAAAGAGAAGTGTCTTAATAGGTATAGAATGTCTTAGCGCTAGGTGGCCAGGTTCCCCCTGTCTGCCCTGTAAGGAAACAAAATAATTATAAACTAAAATGGGTACGGACTGAGTGGCTACAATGTCATAATATTAAAAAAAATTAGCCAAGTGCGAGTCGGACTCTCTCACGAAGAGTTCCGTACCATTATCTATAAAAATATATAAATAATCACGTTTGTTCCAAGGGTTGCATTGCCCTTAAATATTTATTTTATGCTTTATAATTGTTTTATAGCGACAGCCGAAATACATCATCTGTGAAAATTTTAACTGTTTAACCAATACAATTCATTAGATAGAGCCTAGTGACAGGCGGACAGATAAACAGCAAAATCATGGTAATAGATTCCCGTTTTACCCTTAGGGTACGGAAGCCTAAAAATAAAAATGACCTCTACCATCAAGTTTTTCATTCGTCCATCGACCTACATGTCGCTCTCTATATTAAAATTCACTGGTACTCATATCTCTATATTAAATAAATTCTATAATCATAAAATTTATATACTAACTAGTTGACTTTTTGATACTTAAATTTACCACCAGTTGTCACCAAAAATTTATCTCACTCATACGAAATGAAAATATTAAATTAATAAAAAATATATTAAATTAATAAAGGGACTCGAACCCATAATCGCCGCGTTTACAGTCGCCAACGGCCTCTATGCTTTTAGTTTATTTATACTTGTTATCTTCGTTACTCTGTACTAATATTATAAAGCTGAAGAGCTTGTTGCAAGTTTAACGGGCTAATCTCAGGAACTACTAATATGTAGATATAGAAAAAATCTTTTTATATAACTTATAAGAACTTCATTCACCAAGCAAGTTATAGCGCTAACCTATCTCAAGCGATGTTACTTCATGATAAACCTTTTGATGTAACTTAGTTACCTTTTAGGGTTCCGTATTTCAAAAGGTAAAAAAGGACCCATATAGCATTACTTTCTTGTCCGTTGGTCAAGACCATTTATGTCGAGATAACGTGGAGGTATCGAGCTGAAAATTTGAAAATTAAATTTGAAATATTCAAGTCCCTTGAAGCACAGAAAAAATCAAGCTTCTAAGTCCACGTAACCAAAAGATACGAGTATTTATACATTGATTCTACTTCCTTTTTTATGAAAATCAATGCGTTATCAAAACCTATAGGATGCTTCCATATGACCTACAGTTATGAAATTTGATACCAACTTATAATACATTTTTTTTTTCATATTTAAAATAAAAAATCGAAAAAATTTTATTATGCCGCAAATTTAAGTCGCACTTCTCGAAATTGGTACGGAAGCCTCCGTGGATGAGTCCGACTCGCATTTAACCGGTTTTATTTCAAATACACACAGTAATTACCCTTTAGGGACTAACCGAAGTCCAAACTTTATATCGGTTTTTCCCCAAAAACCATATTTACCATACATTCTGAATACAAAATTGTTGAAATTTACATATTTTTTTTCAAATCTCAAAGGATGAATTTCAAAATAAATCCGAAAAGTTTCAGGAACATCCGTATTTCAACGAACAGTATTATGAAAGCCTTACCAGGATACAATAATCGACTGTGTTAGGTGGAAGCGGCTTTTTATTGTAAATTTAAAAATGTACGAAAAAACAAGGCTGAATGAAAATATCGGCTTGGCTTGTTATTTTTGGTATTACTGCTTTAATTTTAAAATTAATCTATTAATATTCTATTTTTATATAATAAAGTAACGAAAGAAGTAAATAGCATTATGAAAAAAATAATAAAGCTAATGGGACCTAACCCATGACTAGGTTTTTCATTTGTGTCGAATTTTTTTTTAAAAGCTCGACCAGAGATTAAAATTACAGAAATTAAAATAATGGCACCTATAGCGCACACAATAAAAGAAATGAATAAAATATTCTAAAATACTCTTAAAATTGAAAAAGTATTATATTATAGCTTTTTTGTTACAAATGGGTTTTCGTTTATTTATTTTTTTTTAATATTTTTCTCTAATTAATAGCTGGAAAATCACAAATTATTTACATTTCAGTTAAATAATATCTTGATATGAATTAATAAAAAAAATCGATTTCCACACTAATATAGCCTTAAAACATCAACTGGGATACCCCAAAGTTGCGTTAACTCAATCCAAGCGTTTGTTGTAAAATTTTCAATTCACAATAATAAACTTTATTTCTTAATACTAAAGTTTAAATTACATCAACAGACACAGCTGTTACTTAGGTGTTGATTCACCAAAATAAATTAACAAATAAAATTAAACCTTATTATTATCCTCTAAACTTTCAAATTCAAATGCCACAAGATTCTATTTTGACGTAAAACTCACAAAAACATAATATTGACTTTAAACTCTATCTAAATGGAATAAGGTATAAATTCAAACACAGCAGCAGTATTCTTATAAGGCAGAACGAAGCAGTTTATGCAATTCTTATATTGTTATTATATAAGCTTGCTCGACGGTACGTGGGTTCATTCTCATTTGAAACGTACAGTGCATTGACGTGATCTAAATATTGTTCAATAAGTTTTAAAGGTAAGTTCTTTAATTACCTAATTTTCATAAGTTTTTAAAATTTATCACCTTTTTACATGGTATATGTTTATCATTTTTCGCATTTTTACTTAAATATTATTTTATATAATAACTAGAGGGCGCGCGCGGCTTCGCCCGCTTATTAGGAGTGAATTCTAATAAAACCACGAAACACGTGTTCAATAAAATATTTTTAACAGTCTGAATTTAAATTTTTATAAAAATCGGTGGCAATTTAAAGATTTTTCCATATAAACTTTCAACCCCTTATTTGAACCTTTAGAGGGTGAATTCTTAAAAACCATGAAACACGTGTTCAATAAAATATTTTTAAGAGTCTGAATTTCAAATTTTATAAAAATCGGTACAGATTAAATTTCTTTTCCATACAAACTTTCAACCCCTATTTCATCCCTTTAGGGTTAAAATTTTTCAAATTCCCTTCTTAGTGGATGTCCAGAATATGAAAATAAACATCTGCCCAAATTTCACGTTTCTACCATCAGCGGTTACGGCTCTGCGTGCGTCTTACCTCAGTCAGTCAGCACAAGTCCTTTTATATATATAGATTATTATAGTAAGAGGGTATCTTTAGCAACACATACTTACTGCTTACTCTCAATAAAATAATGCATTAGATAAGTTATATATTGCGATTTGAACCCGTAATTATCGTGTTTAACATAAATATTTGTAAATCATTGAAAATTAAATGAAAATAAAAAACGAGGCCAGTCATGGCGCAGCGGCACAAAGTGTGACCGTAAAACCGACTGGTAGTGGATTCGATCCCCACTCGAGGAGACGAAATATTTACTTAAATTTATATTTCCATTTCTTCGGCGTTGAGTTCTGCCACTCAACACGCAATACCTCCAGAATTCGACAGAAAGTGGGGAACAAAGTGTCTTAACACTAGGTTCCCTCTGCCTACCCTGCTATGTGATGTGTGTGTGAGGTGTGCTGATTTTTTCTTTTAAATGAAAATAAAAAACGACTATTTTGGATTCGAACATACGGCCGTTGCGTGTACAGCCTATTCACACAAATATTTACTTGCCATCAATACTCTACAATTACTTATAAATGTAAGGTCATAACAGTACCTGCGCTAGAGAAAGCTTATCCTGTATATGAATCAGAATTACATAAGTATCATATAACATTGTCCTCTGGCCTACTTTAGTGAACGTTGCTTGTTTCTTTCTTTGTTAATGTTTTTCTTTATGCTTATAAAATATATTGAAGATATATTCTGTATGAAATGTAGAAATAAAAATAAATATTTTAAATAAATAAACTTGAAACTATTAGGAAATTATTTAATTCTCTTTGGTTTTTGTGTAAGTGTAAGTTTTTTGTGGCTCAATGGTAATGGAGTATCTTAAGACTACGTTCCCGAGTTCCCTCTGCCTACCCTGCCATGTGCGGAATACAGTGTGAAGCTATTAACTACGAATGTTTATGCTTGAAAATGCATTAAAAACAGCATATTTTTCTAGCATTTCCTAGTAAATCAGTATAACAGTAAAGTATACAAAATAAATCACATATAACGACCAAAGTTATTAGCATACATACAGCAACAGTACGCTTTACCCGAAAACAAAGCACTAAAAGATTTAAATATCTTATTCATATACATTGAAAAATTTCTTATTCTAAGAACGTAACAGTTCGAACGCTATAGACAAAGAACTTTAGACACTTTTTAGGAAATTACTTTAAACTTACTTTTACTCGGGATTTTTAAAAGGCATTATTGTTTATCTATTCTATTCTTATTCTTAATATTATAAAGTTGAAGAGTTTGTTTGGTTGGGCTAGTTAATCTCAGAAACTAAAATCTCAGAAAAAAAAATATCTTAGATTTTATGTATCTGGTATCTATACAGAAGTTGAGTATTAATATTTTATCAGCTTGACACTTTTTACCACATATGATGAGGTAGATAGAGAGAACATAGATGTAAAACACGCTGTCCTCTGTTTTCCGCACGAATTTGAGGAATTGCCTGTTGAGTGGTGGAACATAACGCAGCGCTTTGTTTACCAGAGCGGAGAAATGAAAATAAATTTAATATTCGATCCCCTAAGTGGGATTCGAACCCACGATGAGACGTTGTCCCACTGCGCTTTAATGGTATTTATATTATTAAGCATATAAAACATGATAAAAAAAACCTAGTAGTAAAAACTGTAGTGTCGTCATAATACTTACTTTCTGTTGAACGCCACTCTTTTTATCACCTGGATTAAATAACATTATTTCATAAAGAAATAATGAATCTTTTATTATTATAAAAATGTATTGTTTTCATATAAAATAATGAATTTCTTATTAATAAATATGTTTTATATGGGTACAAGAGTGTGACTGTGAACGTGACAGGTTGTGGATTCGATCCCCACTCGAGCAAAATTTAATATTTTCATTTCTTGGCTGTGTCGAGGCGGAATATGGAGGAATGAGTAAAAATATGAAGGAGTGAGAGCACTGAGTAAGGCCTTCGAAAACATCCAAGAACCCTAACCCTTGAAGTAAATATTGAGCATCTCACTATATATTGACATATATAATGAGGGTATCCTTCACTATCCTCACTATATATTTCAATAGTGATACAGCAGCTTCATATTTTATCACTTCACAAGATGCAACAGAGGGCTGGATCTGCTTGAAGTCTGTACTTAGTTCTCTGTTTCATCCGATAACAAATATAACAATAAATTGAGATTTTTTATTTGAGAACAAAAAAATATATAAGCGTAACAAAAAGCTATGCAACCTGCAACTTAATTAGAACAATCTAAATTGATATCAAATTTTATATTCAACTCATGCTTTTAGTCCACTTCCGCACCATTAGTCAAAGATTTATTTTGTAGATGTGCCATTTAATTATAAAACTTTAAATTGTGTATACGTACGACCGAAAAAAGAGGATAAGTTATGTTTTTTAGCTTCATTCTATATCTCTAACATGGTGGGCATAGGGGCACAGGGAACCTAAGAAATTAATGCAATTGAAAGATTTATGCATCGTTTTTGCTGCATTTTTTATGATATTCGCCGCGTAATCAAGATTTATGGGGTATTTTCTTTAAAACTACAATTATCTTGAACTATATTGAAAAAGAATGGAAATTTGTATTTAAACTAACATTCATTTCATACAGAATGAGTGCTTTCGTTCCTAAACTTAAATTTGTCAACTTTTATAAGTTACACATCCCGTTCCGTACAATCCTGAAATTGATACGGAATCCTAGGAAGGCTCTGACTGGCATTTCACGGATTTTTTAAAATTTTAAAACTCAAATATTAGCCAACATTTTCTGAACTGGCAGAGTGAAGCTAGTGAAGAAAAACTCTACTCTACATCGAGAAGGCCGCGGTAATTATAATAAACAATAAATATTACACACTTTTTAAATATTACATAATCTATTTCCTTCCAACTGAAATTCACAACACAAAATGTCGTCATCACGCAATAAACGTGGCCTTTTCCATTCAAATTTCCCAAAGAGACTATTGGGCATATACACGCTAACATTTGTGATGATTTTAGGCCTTTATGCTACAATTTAGCTTGGATAGTTACATGGTTTATATCTACTTCTACTCAGTACAAATAAAGAATAAATCCGAATAAATTAAATATATATTAATATTACTAGCTTATAATTGTAGTTAATTTCATACAAATTCATACATTTTGTTTGAAGAAGCCTAATTTGAAAAAGAAAAGTATTCAAATATATTGTGTCAATAAGAAATCAAAGACTTGTAAGATGTCTGGACAAATTTCTTTATTAATTTAGTCTAATCTCTAATACTTTATTTTTTATTTTAATTTACACATTACAATACGGTCTCGGAGACGTGACCGCTCTGAAGTTAATTGTAGATGACTGAGTAGATTTGATTTTAGGATTTTTCTTGAACAATGTGCAAAATTTATCATCTAACTTCAGAGCAGTTACTACTTGTCGACCATTTTGTACTCGATAAAAATTCTTTTACTGGTAATTGAACGCACAACCACTTCGACCACAAAAAAACAAAACTAAATAATACCTATTTAACGCAAAAAACAGCAAATTTTCCACATTATCGCATCTGTGGTCTTACTCTACGAAGTCAACCAACTCACGCGCAGTCTGCCGTCGCGGTGCGTATCCTTCACACGAACACGGCGTTTGAAATTTAACCTAAATTATTTGAAATTATTGTGAAATATGTTTTGGAGTACTATTTTGGACATGGTATGGTCAATATATAATAACAATTTTAATTTTAATATATTTTTGATATATTAAATTATTAACATTTTTTCTTCTTTTATATACTTATCGTATATTAGTAGGTTCGAATCCCATTAGAGACAATATTTGTATTTTCTATAGAATTTTTTGCCAATCTGTAATTAAATCTTATTGTTGAAGCGTTGAGGTCATTCAACCAACGTAAAGTGTCGTTTCGGTTAAAATGAAGAAGATTGATATAAAAAATCAAAAATATAAACATCAACTATTTTATTATTTAATTATTTTTAAAATGTTCAAAAATATATTAGATCGTTGTGTGGCAGCAGTTCAAGGTCTAATTGTAAACGCAAAGGTTGTGGGTTCGATTTCAATTCGGGAGAACAAAGTATTTTCCTATTCCAGCTCCGGTAACAAGATAAAACACAGCGTTGAATTCCATCTCTCAGACGCAGAACGGAGAGTATTACCACTAGGATCACTCTGCCTACTATAAGCACGATACTACATGAAGATATTTTAACAAAAACTAAAAAATATATTACTCCAGAGAAACATAATTCTTAAAACTACATGTAATAGAGTATAAAATCAACTACACCAAATTAAACGATTTTTTCGTACTGTACAGTACTAAGGTACGGATCGCAATCACGCGCGAAAGTGCCAAGTAAAAGTAGGAAACCGCTACTGCATATCTATTTGTGGACAGTTGTTGTATATTTTCAATACCAATCTAAAGCAAAAACTCTTAGAAACGGAAACACTCTTGGAAACATGTTATTTTTCATAGAAATAGATATTGTACTTGTATTTTTATGTTATAATTGGCTTCACGCTCAATTCCTTATATAACAGGGTAGACAGATTGAAGCTAATATTAGAACCTTTCGTTCCCCATTTTCAGTTTTAGTGCGATGTTGAGTTCCGTCACTCTACACGAAATTTTAAGGACATTGCGTGTAGAGCGATGGATCTCAACATTTTTCGTATTATGTTTATTTTTACATAATTTATTCTCCATTCTGTAGCTTAGAAGTAAAAAAAGGTGAAAATAAAAAAAATATCTGCAATCAATTGTATCAGTTGCATATTGTTAGTGATACTCTACATATTATGTCTTATTATATCAATACTCTATCATTACAATATGAAAAATCCATTCACAAGTGACGGAGAAATCGATGAGTATACACACAATAGATACATATAAAATATCATTGTCGAATATAAAACCTCTTTTCTCCTTCAAGTCGATTAAAATATGAACTTTAATCATATCATATTTAGACATTTACATATTTAAATAAACATAAAATTTCTTTAATTCCAGGATATATTAAGCTGTAAAAATGCTTAACCGAGCTCGATGGTTGATGGTCGCCATAGCGGCGGTCCTCGCGATACAGTCCAACGGAGAAGGTGGGATCAGATTACCTGACCAGCCTCCCCAAGAGACTGATGGAAGGTCTTTGAATTTTAATGAAGATCATGGACGATCGGTAAGCCAGATTATTAGAGATACTTACTTGTTTTCTTTTAAAATTATTTTTTGAGTAAATCTTTTCTTTTTCTCTTTCTTCTCTTTATCTTTTCTTTTTTTTTTAAACTTAACTCTTAGTACGTAGCTGATATTCGCTTTAAATTTTACAGGCAATTCAGTGTTAAGACAGTGTTCCCAGTACGCACCACCCGATTTCTGAGACATTGCATGTTAAGATGCGTAACTCAGCACTTTGTCTGTCAGGAAATGAAAATAAAAATAATTCACTTCCCTAAGTAGGAATCGAACCAACAACCGTTGTGTATACGGTCAGACGCTGCACCGCAGCGCCACGGCTGACTGACATTGATTGAATTAAAATCTTTTTTTAGAAAATATTTTTCTTTTTAAGATGCCTTAGCAACTTGATATTTTCGGTTTTTACTTTACTTATACCGAAATGCTTTTCAAATAAAATTTACCTTTTATCGTAGCTAAATACCGATGTTCTTAATTTTATTTTTATTAAAGTATTAACATTTTATCGTGCTATTTATACGTTTTTTCTATTCCAGCCACAGGCTCAAGGCAGAGGTCTTCTAGACTGGATAGGCTTAGGAGAAGACCAGGACCCGTACATACAGAAGTCCACTCAACAATGCATCAATGGCGACCTCGCAGATTGCTTCAAAGCGCAAGCGTTGAGATCTTTCGACGATTTCTTTGACAAACAGGCTTACCAGTGAGTTTATGAGTTTACATGAAAATACATTTAAACATAAGTTGTTGATATAAAAAGAGAATAGAGAACATTTATAAAAAATATTTTTGTCATATAAATGGTATAGTAGATACCATTTATATGACAAAAATTTTTAACAATATCGATAACAATTTATACATTCAGTAAAATTTGTCTCATAAAAAATAAAATAAATAAAATTTTATCAATAAAATTTTTAACGAAATTTATGAACAAATTCCTGATTAATTAATTGACTATCTAATATTTTGCAAGAAAGAAAAGACCGGGTAAAAGTAAATAATTTAAAAACCCCTTTCCATCCAAAATTTGAGTGGCAGAATTCAACACTCTGCTATTTTATGTCATTAGTGTGAAGAAATGAAAAGGACTCAATCCCCGAAGTGAAAATCGAATACACAACACGTTTACAACCAGATTTTACATAAAAATCTAAACTACAATAAATACTTAAAGATTATTAATGACTGTTTATTTTCAGGCTTTCCGACAACGCTGTTCTACGTAAAGTGGAATCCCAGGCAAGAGCTTTGTCCAGGGAACCCCCAGAGTTCAGCTCTCAGCCACGAAGTGAAGACTCCGATTGGGATTCACTCGTCAAATATGGCATGAGAAAAATTGAAAGGTATGATTTTTTTATTTCATAATATCATTTTTTTTAAATGATCTCACTAATATGAATCTAAGTTACGAACGATTAAAATAGAGTTTTTTATAAAAAATAATGTATTCTACATATACATATGTAGATGCCCAAATTTCATAAGTTTAGTATTACGTATTCTTATTACATATTCTATGAAGTAATTAACCTTAAATTACTCAAATGGACTTAATATATGTTAATTATACAGTACGGTCGAGGAATCGTGACCACAATGACGATAGCAGATGCGCAAATTTGATTTTAAGGGTTTTCTTCCTTTTAAAATGTTTTTACTGAATAGACAATGCGTTCTATCTAAGTTCAATGTAATGCGTAAAGTTCAGAAAGTTTATCTTCAGGGCGGAAAAGACTCCTCGAAACAGTTGATTTTTTTTTTAGTTTTATAAGAGATAGTAGAAAGCAGTAGGATATTTCTAGATTGTATCGGGTAGGTTATGCTATATTTTATTGTATATATACTAAGTACTGTGACATTTCCATCGTCTAAATTAACAAAAATACTCTTAAAATAAAATCTACTGGACCAAACCGAATGAAACTTATATAACCAAATGGCAATTATGGCATTTACTTTAATATAACATTACATAATTATCAATCGAATCGAAAATCTCTTTCTCCTTAGTAAACGTTACTTTTGTAGTCTTCGCTATCCGTCATAAGAATTTAATCTTTTTAAATGATCGAGAGCTAGCGAACAAAAGACATTTTACTTCGCACACTCCCAAAAATTATAAACATACATAAATGCAGTGGAGAACGAAGAGTCTTGACACTAAGTTCTTTCTGCCAACCCTCATACACGAAGTAAGGTGTGAGCCTGCCAACAAAAATTTACAATAACTTGTGAGTACAGTATTTTCAGTTTATCTTATTTCTGTATTTTCCATTTTCTTACGAGAAACCTATCTGAAGATACCACTATCTTAAGATTTATGTCAGCTTAATCGTGTTTCAAAGCTTGCTTCTGATGTTTTTGGAGTATCGATAGTAGCTTATCAGTTTTGTAAAGGAATTTGTAAGGCTTTTAGTCGGAATTCAATAACCAAAGATTTCTAGGTGCAAGAATTTGTGGTGTATATGAGAGTAGTACTAGAAGGGCTGTTAAGCGTTGTTTATATGACTTACTATAATGTTAGGTCTTGATATAATACAAACTAGCACGATCGTGGCGCAGCGGCAGCGGCAGCTTCTGACTTTAAGCGCGTTGGTTTTCGGTTCAATTCCCTTTCGAAGGTTTGATTTTTTTTTCTTTTCCACGCTCTGATAACAAAACATAGTGCGGCAATGAGTTCCGCCTCTCAAAACTCAATATCTCGAGAATTGGGTGAAAAGTAGAGAATAAAGTTCATTAAAACTAGGTTCCCTCTGCCTACCCTGCTATATGCAAGATAAAAAAGTACATATTACATTATTAAACAAACTACACACAATTTCTCTAAATTTAACGTAACATTGTAGAACGGAGTGATGTAACACTACATCTACCTTTTGATACTAAAGAAATGGAATGATTAAACAAACTCTTTTTTTTCCGCCGTCACAGTGAAAATTCACTTAAACCATTTTTAGTAATTTAAAATCATAGAATATATAGATAGAGACCTGTCGTGGCGCAGTGGCACAAAGTGTGACTGTAAAACCGACTGGTTGTGGGTTCGATCCCCACTCGAGGAGATGAAATATTTACTTAAATTTATATTTCCATTTCTTCGCTCTGGTGTCGAGATTAAGCGCGGCGTTGAGTTCTGCCACTCAACACGCAATGCCTCCAGAATTCGGCAGAAAGTGGGGAACGGAGTGTCTTATGACACACTAGGTTCCCTCTGCTTACCCTGCTGTGTGCGGGATACAGCGTGAAGCTGATTTATTTTTATTTAAAATCGTAGAAAGCGCATTTCTCCTTTTGAATTCTCGGCAGAATGATATTAAAATTTTTAATATACTCGAATCTACATTGAATTTTTCCAGCTAAATCCTCTAATATTAAAAATTATTCATAATTTTATATGAGGCAGTCGTGGCGCACTGTAAAAGCGGCTATTGTAGGTTCGATTTCCACTCGGAGAAATGAATTATTTAATATAATAATTTCTTTGCTGTCGTTACAAGACAATCCACGGGTCTTACTTTCGTCATTCAACACGCAATTTCTTAAAAATCGTCAGAAAGTGGGGAACGGAGTGTCTAACACTTTATATTTACCATTTAATATTTCTCTTACAGGTTTTTAAGATCGACCGCTCTAGAAATGCAACTCGACGACGATGTAACATCGAATGGTATTATTGCTCCAAGGTTCCTCGATGATATCGCTGATGAAGTCGACATCATTGAAGATAAGAAGGCACCTCCTTTCCGTTAGTATTTCACTCAATGTATGTTTGCTTAAAAGTATGTGGCCCATAAACAAACTGAAGTAAGAACTTCCACGTATTTTGATAACAACGTATGGCTTAGTGGTCACTGCGCTTAGAGAATTTTCAAGAGGGTGCAAATTTCTCTACGTTTTATACGTTTTCTAAAAAGCACTTATTTTTTTTTATTGTATAATACATGAAAATTTTTAAAATCTTTAATATATTATAGATGTAATTTTTGTTTTTTTTATTTTATTTTTATGTCTTTGATAAGATATTATAGAAACGCGATAGCTGTGAGTTCGACCCCCCCTCGGAGTAATAAATTATTTTTTATTTTCCCGCTCTGGTGGACTAAATGTGGCCTTGTGGAACCCAAAATACACAATTACTACAACTAACCCCCGCTATATACACAGCAAAGCATAAATGTAAAAAAAATGCTGAATTTTGTGTAAAATATCTTTATATACATATTAAATATCTTATCTTATACATATTAAATATCTATATATTCGTGTTTCTTTTTCTTTGTAATACTAATCTCTATATATAATAAGACAGTAAAAATATTTTGTCTGTACATTTAGTAATTTTGACTGAAATGGATAGAGGGACACTCAAAAAGACTAATAGAAAGCAAAAAGATTTTTTTTGAATTTCTTGTCTGTCTGTCTGTCTGTCTGTCTGTCTGTCTGTCTGTCGACATATTGTTGTCCGCATTTTTC
>JAATLQ010035856.1:0-32735 GCA_013421005.1 Heliconius erato x Heliconius himera | reverse complement strand
AACATTAAGTAATGTCCACATTTATTTACTTACATTTAATATTATAACAGGATGTGGACTCTGCGCTGAAGTTATAAGGTCTTTTAGAAAGGGACTGCTTAATGCAATAATAACTTGATGTACTTTTACAAGATATCCATCTGCAGCTAATGTCATATCCACAAATTCACCATTCTACAGTAAAAAAGAATCGAATACAAATCAGTTGACATGGAATATTGTAATGAATTTACTATTATTTATACGTAAAACATAATAGTTAATATACTTAACTTCAAAAAAATATGTACACTTCGACTAAAATTAAAGCGGAAATTAACAAAAAAGAACAATTACTCAGAAGAAAGAATATGTTACCTGCTGTAACAAGCTAAGTCCACTACATATATTTTGTACATGCTCATCCCAGGATAAGGAAAATTGAGATTGAGCCATAATATTTTAAAAACCAGTCAGCGAATGTTGTTTAACATTAGATATCTTCTACAGCTGTCAACTGCCAATGTAATAAAATGTTATGACAGCTGACAAATTAAACATATTCATAAAAAAAATAATATCATGAAACTTTTTAAAAATATTTTTAAAAAATATTACAGGTACGCTACATTTAAATGAAGCTATTATTTTATAGGTTGGCCACATATATAAAGTAATTATATGGTATAGTGTCGGAATTTCTATGGTGTGTCAAGTATTATTAAAATTTACTTTTATTTTAATCTTACTACTATCTTTTGTTTATTCTAAAATACCGTATTAATAAGAGATATGTGAGCTTTGTTGTGAATTATGTTAGTATAATATTCAATAAAAAAATATTATTAATGAATTGAGGCCAGCCGTGGCGCAGCGGCACGGGGTGTGACTGTAAAACCGACTGGTTGTGGATTTGATCCTCACTCGAGGAGATGAAATATTTACTTAAATGTATATTTCCATTTCTTCGCTCTGGTGTTGAGGTTAAGCGTGGCATTGAGTTCTGCCACTCAACACGCAATGCCTCCAGAATTCGGCAGAAAGTGGGAAACGCAGTCTTAACACTAGGTTCCCTCTGCCTACCCTGCTGTGTGCGGGATACAACGTGAAGCTGTTTTTTTTTTTAATTTAATTAATCAAGACCATTGTTATTTAGCATATTATAGTTTATTTTATAAGTAAGTTGTAGAAGAAATAAGACCGGAAAATATAACAACGAAGTCGTATCGTATCGTCTAAATTAAATAAAAAAATGTTAGTAGTATTAATTTCTTGTTATGTTGTAAGATTTAATCAAATTTTCAAAGTGGTTCTTTACTGGGGTCGCAAGTCCGTCGTTTTTTATAAATTTAGTTTCTTTGCTAACCCTATTTTATTCACGTGCTATTTATTGTAAATTTTATTTTGACTTGGTTTAAAATAATGGACATGTAGTACGTAGTAATTAGCTAATTAATAAAATAAAACTAACAAAACTATATTCCAAATATCATATTTATTTTACTTAATAGTAACTCCTTTTTGTGTTAATGTGTTATCTTCATATGTTTCTAATACATCTGCTAAATGCTCATTGTCTCTAGGTTTCTTAAACTGTCTTCGTTTCTGAGAGACTTTCTTTCTTTTAGGCACTATAGGTTTCCTAGGCCCGTGATCTTGCATAGATTTGATACCTTGTTTTTCTAAATATTCCTCGATTTTAGCGTCATCCATTGCATCTACTGCGGTCGCCCTCCATAATTTAACAAATTCCTCGTCAACCTGAAGTATTATAACATTTTTAGAAGAAATATTATTAAGGCTGTAATTATCTTTTAATTTAAATTTTCACGCTGCATCAGCATAGACAGAGGGAAACTGATGTTAAGACACTCCACTTCCACTATCCACTATCTCCTTCCACTATCCACTTTATTTTCATAACATTGCGTGTTTAGTGGAAGACTTCAACAATGCGTTTTGTTTTAGTACCCGAGAGAAGAGAAGAGAAGAGAAGAGAAGGAGTATTTTTCGTTAAACCCTTAATTTTTATTTTTATTTATTTAGCATATAGTGAAGTAGACAGAGAAATGTTAACATACTCGGTTTTCGCCTTTATATTCGAATTCGAGACTTCAGATGTTATACCACTTTTATACAATGGCTTCATATAAATTATATTTACATATATTTTTTCCACTCAAGGGAAGGATTTAAACTAATTTATTTTCATCGCGACATTGAGCTCCAACACTCAACACGCAATGCCTGGAAAATAATTGAGCAGTGTGTGGGGAATGGAGTATCTAAACACAAGATTGCCTTAGTGTCCTCCTCTGCGATATGTGAGACGCAGCGAAAACCTAAAAGTTCCATCTGCCTAACCTGCTATGTGCGGTATAAAGCGAAAACCTGATAAAAAAACTTACATCCAATGTAGCAGTCTTATCATTGTAAAACAAAATTTTCTTCTTATCAGTTGGTCGTGTTATATACAATATTTCTTGTGCTAAATTTTTTAAAGCTCTCTCGCAGTGAGGCAAAGATTCTTGAACATCTTCTAGAAAGATCCCTCCGAGGCCCTTCAAGTCGTGTTGTTTTAATAATCTAAAATATAATGTAAATATAAATACATATGATAAAATTGTAACTGATCAATTTCTTTACATGGAATAAATCTATAATCTAAGAGAAAATCTGTTATTGGGGGATTAATCAATGATATAGAAATCAAAATAATGATTTTAGTTTTGTCTGTTTGTCGGTTTGTGCAGCTCAGAAACGACTTAAACAATTTCATTGCAGTATTCAGTATTGTATTATGGTAAACTTCCCTAACAATTTAGTGTTGATTTTATTTCAATTGTTTCATAATTCAAAAAATTATAACAATATAAGTATTTTTGTTCGATAAAATTAGTACCAAGTAATTGTTAAAACTTTAGGTTTCAGCGAAGGGCGAAGTCGCGACTCGTGAGTACCCACTCACACCCACGCTATTACAAATATAAATTAAATACTTTTTATAAATAGTTTTATAAATACTTTTTAGCTTTATAACATTTTATTCCGTAAAGAGCAGTGTCAGCGAGTACCTAATGCAAAACACTCTAGTGGAATCCAACGCCGCACTTTGTCTTTAAGAGGGTGAATATACGAGTGTAAGCGTGATAGTTGTGGGTTCAATTTCCGCTTGCGAATTAATTATAATGTGGTGGAAGGGGGATGGACGAATAATTCACTTTTATTTGTTCACTTTGATAAAGCGTAAAGTAAAAAAAAAACAGGACAGGCGAGTTCGCCAATCAATGGTCTCGTGCAAAAATTGGAGGTCTCGAGCTTTATCTGAAATTCAAGCTTAGCTTAGCCAGAGCCTCTGACACCTCACTTGACGGCTTGTAACGGCTTTATATGAAATTTTGCCCCCTTTTTAAGGTTATTATTTTTTAGTATTTAACAACAAACGTATAGCCTTAGAATTTTTTCTTAAAGTAGTATTACCTGTAGATGCTAGCTGCAAATTTAATAATTAACCGGAAGTACTCTATTAATTTTGATTCCTTTTACAGTGCCGAAATACGTGTTTTTTTTGTAATATAAATATCTTTTTTTAAGTAAATGTAGAAATCAATGGACCATAGATCTGTGTATATAGTTTGAATTTCAACTCAATATCTCTAAGTGTTCCTGAGATAAACGCTCTAAACAGACAGACAGAGAGAGGGACGGACGGACGGCCAACAACAAGAAAATATTTTTTTCTTAAAAGGTACGGAATTTTAAAAATAATACCTTAATAGAGATTTTTTATCCTTTATTTTATATACAGGCTTGAATATATATTTTCCATCCATTGTGCACTCTATTTTGGGATTATTTTGTAGAGCCTCTGTTTGTAACCACTGTAAAAGGTATAAGGCAAAATAAATCCTATACTCATACTAACGATAATAATATTTATAAAAATGTAGTATATCTATATACAAGTATTGTTTGATGTGTAAAAAATAAAAAGTTTAATAGGACATATTGAGGTATTGTTGTGGGGGCAGTGGCACCAGCCTGGAACAGACAAGACTGGAAACGTGATTATTGTGGGTTTGATTTCCACTTGGTACTCTGGTAACAAGACCAAAATGTGGTGTTGAGTGCTGTCCCTTAATCTGCAATGTCTCGAAAATTCGCCAGTGTGTTCGGAACAGAGTGTCCAAGACACTAGGTTCCCCTTGCTCTACTATACCAGAGAGATAGAGTATCAAACTGAATAAAAAAAAATATATTTATAAAAAAACTTTTTAATATATTATATAAATGTCTTTAACAATAATTAATATAAGCATACAAAATTTTATTTACCTGTTTAATTTTACTACCAACGTCCAATTGATTTGTTTCATCCAATATTTCATCTAATGTCAGTGGATGATCATCTCCATCTTGGTGCCTAGACTTCATGTGTCGGACAATACGGGCAAGCACACCGAAACGGTAGGAAGAGCTGCCGCCCATTGTTTTATAACTAGAACATTTTTATTTTTTTTTATATTAATTTATATTGATTGGCATAACAGTGTATCCTGCTTGTAGCAGGGTCGTTAGAAGTAATTGAGACCAAAAAACAAGAACAAGAAATACATAGGCAATGGATACAATTAAATTTATATTAAAAATACTAGTGGCCCACTCGTGGCTTCGCCCAGAGGCGGTAGCCTATAATTCTTTGATTATGCTGTATTTGTCAACTGATTAATTATATAATTTGTAAATTTAATAATTTTTAATAATTCTGAGAAAGTGCATGCACTATCTGAATAGCTAAGTGCTTGACAGGATGTCATCAGTGGCAAGGGTGCCTCCCCCGCATGTATCGAGCATAGGCTTGTGGCCATAAACAGAGTGTTATATTATTTTAATTTTACATTTTATCGAAAAGTATATGTCCAAATTACATTCTTTACAGCCAAAACATGTATTCATAAAATTTTCTTGATGATGGAATTTTCACTCTCACTCATAAATTGCAATATCTTTGTTGAATAAAAAACAGAGAAAAATAATCTTACAATTTTCAATAATTATTTGTCACAAAATGCTTTATTGAGACTTATTTATAAAAGAAACATATAGATTGACGTGGATTTTATTTTAGAACTAATGATACTGAATACTTTTGTAGTACAATCTACTCACATATATTTAAATATTTTTGTAGAGCATTTATTATTTAAAGCTTTCATATAAAACAAAAAAATTAAATCTGACCAGTAGGTCCAGAAATCCCAAGATTAGTTTGCCAATAAAGTTCTTCATGTTTATATTAGTATAGATATGTTAAATTTTGTTTAGCTTGGTGTAGCTATCACAATGTAGCAGTACAGCATCTGACTGTAAGTTAATTATGGATTCAATTTCTACTTGGGGGCTGGAATGATTTTTTTTATTTCCTTGCTCTGGTAACAGGAAAAGTACAGCCTTTTGTTAATCCACACAACACGCAATGTTTATGGTATGGCCTCTTTGAGTGGGGAACTCTGTTTGTGCTAAAGTAAAAAAAAAAAACTTTACTTAGATCCTTCAAGTTTAGGAGCAGCATTGGATGAGGATGAGCTTGATGATGATTTTGATTTCTTTTTGTCATCTTTAAGTTGTGAGTCATCTCTCTTCTTTTTTTCAACACTGGAAAAAGAATAAATAAAATATAAACT
This sequence comes from Heliconius erato x Heliconius himera, assembly GCA_013421005.1. NCBI lineage: Eukaryota > Metazoa > Arthropoda > Insecta > Lepidoptera > Nymphalidae > Heliconius > Heliconius erato x Heliconius himera. Next base: position 27,072 of record JAATLQ010035856.1, on the reverse strand, counting down.
TCATGATGTTGGTTTGTCTTAAAAGGTCAAGTGTGTCAATTTGAAAATAAAAAAATATGGAACAAAAAAAACTTTTTTAGTTTTAGTCATCAAATTAAATCATAAAATGTTAAGATAATATTGATTATTCATAATATATAATTATTAGGCATAATATATACATATAATTGTGTATAAGTGATATGTAATTATTTGGCATAAGTTAGGTAACTTACAAAGTTGAATATTAATTAGAAATTCAACAATAACAGATTATGTTTACAAAATCAGTTGGTCAAAACTCAATAAAATTTCGTCAATATATTTTATAAGCAATGGACTATAATGCTATAATTGCAAGTGGGAAAGAGAAAGTTATTGGGCTATGTAAGGTAAGTGAAGGGGATAGTGTTTGTAGCAGTTAGCATGCAAACAAGTAATGTAACATACCTTGGTGTAGCAAGTGCTTTTTTCCTGAACGCCTCGCGTTCTCTTAATAGGGCTGGATCCATTTTAATTGTGAATATAATTGTCTGATTCAAGTAAACAGTGTAAGTAAATTTTAATTATAATGTATTGTTTTCATCGTGTTTGTTATCGAAATTAAAATTTCATGTCAAATCAGAATTGATTTACCTCCTATGTCAATGTCACCTTATTTGACAGATCATTCGATCGCGATCCAATCGACGATATCAACGTTATATTTTTTATTATAATTATTAATAAAATAAATAATTTATATATTAAATTAATTATTAACCTTGCATAATTTCAACAGTAGAAAGTTATTTATTTAAAATGTTTCATAGTGTGAAACTATTATTGTTAGACCAGCTCAAAGAGATGGTATATAATATTTTAAAGCAGTTGTACAATGTAAATATATGCCAAACAAGTATGTATATTAGGTAATTATTAGCGTACGGTATGTCGTACTAAATAATATTAGCTAGAGAACTCTATAAATATAAAATTATTTTAGAATTACTTTTGAAATTATTATACTTACAAGGCTTTGTTTTTCATTTTGTATATACAGCGATATGCCTACTTGTCTTTATTTTATTAAAAACTATTCTGTCTATGATATTAGCCGTACATACATCCACATGATATGCGATGATCTAATATTTCATACTCTTTTTTCTTCTTATTCTTAATGTATATTTATATACTTATCTGTCTGCCAATTTCAATATCACAGATAAGTAGATAGATAGATAGAAATAATAGTATAAACGTAAACTTTACATCATTTATGTTTATTATTTTATTCTTGCTCTATTAAATTGAATGTTTAGAAACAAAATAAAAATCTACAAGTTGACAGCAATGTCAATGAAGCATGACAAAATAAATGTGTTAAGTTAATTAAAGGTGAAGCCTAGCAATATAGCGGTAATATTTAAACCAGAGTATTGGTTTCATTTTAAGGTATTGTAATAATTTTCATTTCTTTCATTTCTTTCTTTTTTTTCTTTCAATTTTTCTTTTCTATTATATAAACTTTTAATACACTTGTACATCTTATTAATTATTCTAAATTAAAAGTAATGCGCCTAATAATATGTAATGAACTTTTTTTTAAACTTTTACTATGAACTCATTTACATTACTAATATTTTAAATGTAAAATTTTGTGAGGATGTTTGCTCTATTTTCACGCAAAAAGTACTTGAGAAGTTGGATGAATCTTTACAATAATATAGGTTATATATACTTCAGAATAACACATACGTTAAAATTTATATAAGTATAACAATAAATTTAAGCGGGCGAAGCCGCATTTAAGACATGAGTTGCATATAAATGCTTGCTTATCATGACAGTTAAATACTTGTATTTAGTTAATGCGTAAATCGTATTTAGTTTTAGTTTCAGACAAGGTTTTTATTTAATTTACTCGCCGATCTAAGTAAATGTACAATGGCAATAAATAAATAAAAGCTGTAAAAATACTCGAGGCCAGTCGTGGTGCATGTCCTCGCTCTGGTAATGGGAAAATTCGATGGAAAGAATGCCCGAAATTCCTTACAACCCTATTTTTTGCAGGATAGAGCGTGAAACTAATAAAAAGCGCAACATGTACATATTAGGTACAATCGTTAATTTTTATGTGAGTACTTGTATATATAAAAGATACATTAATCTTAATCAATATGTAATATTTTGCTTAATTAAATAAATTTTAAGCTTTTACTCTTTGTAGCCATTGGTGTTCATATTTTTTATTTTGTCATTATGCAAAATGTCATAGAAATTAAGAACCTTATTAACATAAGTATAATAAAAAAAAACAATAAATAACTTGTTTGACATCTTTAAAAGTAAATTAGGTGGGAAAATACATCTATATTTAAACAAGTACGTATGTCACTGTGCCGGCATTCGCTACGTCGAGTGGTCGTTGCGCTGATTGAGGTACGTTTGAACACGTTTCGCATTGAATTTATTTAATAATATCACAATAATAGATCTTAATATTGTTGTAATACAGTACATTTTAATATGTTATTACAAATTGAACATTTTTTAAATACAAATAACAATGTTTAACAACATTAGTTTGAGTCAGTGAACTTTTTTGCTTGTTTTTTTTACTTTAAGTGGACAAATGTCAAATAATGTTATTTGCTTTTGATATATTTATATATCCTCTCGTGCTATCCAGATTATTAGGATGTAACATATTAAAGCAGATATAGTTTTTATAATTTCAATAACATAGCGAAGGGGGGCCAGCGGTGTTATATACGTAATAGCTGTACAAATTATATTAGATAGGTACTTAACTGTAATTTGATGAGTGTCTTATAGGATTATAGGAAGATTTATTCGCGTTAATGGGTCCGAATACCTAAGGTTCAGATTTCAATTAATCTAATAGAAATTAGACCTACTTGTATACCACAACTAATCGCATTATATAGATATAAATATATGAAACTGTTGAAATGTATTGTTTGTAATTTTTAATTAATAAGTAATATGGCGTTCAGCACTTTTAATATGTCAATATTTCCTGTTTGATATAATTTGTTATTAAAACCATGTAATAGATGTCCTTACTTGACTTACATATTACATTTATTACACAGTTTGTATATTTTATTATAAAATGTAACTGGTTCGAGGAAAAATCGATATGAACTGTCTAGACTTCTTTTCCGTTGATTCAATAACTGTTGTGCGAAATGAAGGTTGTGTTTACACTTTTGTATTTTCACGTGGTACATAATGAGGGGCAGAAAGTGAAAAGATGTATATTGTCAAAGTCAAAAAAATTTATTCAATTAATTTGAATTAGTTAGTAGTTATTCACAGGCTTCTTTTTGTAACGTTGAAATGCGTACCATTAGATTTGACTTTTCATCTATACTTAAGTTATCATCGTATTGCCGGTTTTTACGTATTTGTCTTACACTTCTTCTTGACAGAATTAACGCAGCCATGTATGTTTTCTTCTGAACAATATATGAAAAATGTGATGAACATTAATGTTGCAGAATTTAACGAAGTACATAGGTATAATAAGTTAGCTGTAGGTGACTGCATAAATTAGATTTTGGGTTTATTACTTTTGATTATTTTCTTCTCGAGTGAATGCGCAAAGTTCATAAAACTTGATTTCAGAGCACAACGTTTCGTACTATAGCGAGGCGAAGCGTAAAAATATTTTTCGCTGACAGGTTTGTCATGTTTCTTTGGAAGTCTCAAAATCCCTTAATCATTATAATATACCATATATTATAATTAAGGAAGTCTGAACTCTAGTAGCCATTATGTGAAAAATATATTATACTAGCGACTCGTTCAGTGCTTGGCCCGCTTGAATTACTTAATAATTTATTTACTAATCTGAAGCGGTTTCATGATTTTTTTTGACAATATGTAAACATTGACAATTAAAGTTTCATCCAATTCAATAAAACAGCTTAGCTAGTTTTACAGCAATTATTAGACATTTAGGTATACATATTTAGTACAAACTAATTTTATTTTTTTTGTTTCAGATAATTTAGAAAAAATGTGGCGGGAAAAGTTATATTTTAATATAATTTGTTTATTCATTATATTTCAATGGTAAGTTGTTTTTGGTACATTTTTCACGCTAATCTTAGAAACGATTTCAAATCGGTTAGATTTAAATACAGTCACCATTGCATTTTGACTTCTCCTAACATTTAGTAAATCAGATTCACGCTGTATCCCACATACAACTGGGTAGATAGAGGGAACCTAGTGCTTAGATATTCCGTTCCCCACTTTCCGCCGAATTTTGGGGGACATGCCAGCTCCTACTCGCACGCGGGCTGTGTAATCTCTGTAAAGAGACTTTAGTGTCACATTGTATCGGGGTAGTAACTTCCATAATTTCGTAATTTTGAATTACCAAAAATTCTGGATATGGATTATTCTTTAATACCCTGGCTCTTTTTTTATAATATTTTCAATGTCCAGACGATTACGAATTGAATTTTTTCAAGTATAGATTGCTATATATTTGGAGGCAAACTCATGCCTTGAATTCATTCAAGCGACGATAAATTTTTTGAATGAACCAATTTTAATATAACAAATTTTAAATGTTTTGCAATTAGTGGAAATTTTAAGTTAATCAGCTAAGTGCTTTCTGAGATAAGAGTTATCATACAACAGACAAACAAAAAATAAAAAAATATATTATGCTTTCTATTATTATTTTTAAGTGTCGGTCTATCCATTTCAGTAAAAAAATATTAAATGAACAGACAGAGTATTTTTACTATTTTATTATATGTATAAATAATATTTTTCTTTGAGTTTGATCTTTCGACTGCAACGCGAGATAATCGGTCCAATATTGTGAGTACTTCATTTATGTTCAGGTTAAAATATATCTGATGTTTATCGCGACGAGATGTCTCTATGTGATGATATCTAGAAGGATTCTGGGGTAAAACATACTTTCAGATAAATTGATACAATGATCGATAATTATAATAATAAAAGGTTATTAAACATAAATGTTCTATGTAATAAATAAAAAGTACAAAGTATTGTTTTTTTAGGGTTCCGTACCTAGAAAGGAAAAACTTAACACTTAAATCACTTTGTCCGTCCGTCCATTCGTCTGTCAAGACCCTTTTTATCAGGAACGCGTGGAGGTGTCGAGCTGTAATTTATATCAAATACTCAGATCTACTCTCCCTTGGAGCTGTGAAAAAATCTAATTTTTATATTTATTCAATCTAGTTCGTATACACCTGCAAACTGTAAAGGGATATTACTTTGCGCTGTTCTCAAGAATTGAGCTATTTTAACTTAATAAGTGACAGTATTAGTCAGGTATAATCCATGACAGCGTTTTTAAAGGGCGCCGCCAGTAAACCGATTTAAACAAGATTTCCCACTCTACATACATACTTTATAATTATGTTATGGTAATCAAAAGTTCCTATTTATATTTTTATTTAAATATATTTTTCAATTTTCTTTACTTAATTCAACCCAGGGGTACAAGTAAACTGCGACTGTAAACTCCACAGCTTGTGAGTTCGATTCTCAGTCAAGGAAATTAAATATTTAATATTTTCATTTCCTCGCTCTAGTAACAAGATAAAGCGCGGCGTTGAGTTCTGCCACTCCAATACGCATTGCCTCCATAATTCAACGGAAAGTGGGGAACGGAAGTGTCTAAACGGAAACGGAGTGTCCTAACACTAGGTTCCCAATCGTCTCTAATAGATAATTTATTCAAATTAAACCTTATATTATTTTTGTTTTCAAATACTATCAGAGCCACAGTTTTTTTTATTCATCACTTGTCTCATAAATAGCGCACGTTATCAATACTATCGACAAGTGTTTATATCGATTACACTGATAAAGCACAATACCCGGCATACGAGTATACCTACTCAGTATCACAGTCTATACTTGTTGTATGCTTAATAATATTATTGATCCTCGCACAAACAATACGTAGGTACTCAAATGCCATTAGTCATTTATATTTAAATATTCATACATTTATCGATTTTGTTGTAGGACAAATAATTAATATTTATCTTTATCAGTATAAGTTATTATCTTTATCAATATTAATAAAGTAATGTATCTTTCCATTCTTTTGAAGTCAATTTGGCACAAGCGTGCGACTGGAAACGCGGCAGGTTGTGGATTCGATAACCGTTCGATGACATGATATATTCAATATTTTCATTTCTTCGCTCTGATAACGAGGCAAAGCACGATGAGTTTCGCGACTCAACAGGCAATGTCTCACTAGGTTCCTAGCTTCCCTCTGCTTCCCTTGTGCGGGATACAGCGTGACCCTAGAACAAATAAAAAAAAGACGCGGTATTAGACGGGGTAGTAACTTCCAAATAAAAAAAAAAAAGTTGCGTAAAAAATGAGAATCACTATCGTTTTAACGCTAGGTTCCTTTTGCATCCCTAAATCTTCTTTTAGCAGTGTGAATCTGAAAACATTGCGACCGTTCTAAGCTTTTATCCATCAATATAATAAAATCATAACTGATCGGTGTCTGTACATGAAAGATTTATTTCTAAATAAGTATTAATCACCCATAAATCAGAAAAACTATTACTGGGGGCATTTTTTAATTTGCAATTGTACTTGTCAATAAAGTTGCTGATTTGACTATACTATATGTACTTGTTATATGTACTTGTAAATACACGGTTATTTCGATATCACAGATCTTCAATTCTATTTATATGTAAGTATAGATAGTTACAAACAAAATATTACAGCCGTTTATAAAACAGAAAATAATATAACCTTTCCAAATTGCCTAAATATGATTGATCTATAGAACATAGACATCATATCCTAAATCTTGATATCTTGGTGTTTTTATCATCATACAATATAATTTTTTGGATTCCGTACCTCGAAAGGAAGAAACGGAACCTTTATAGGATCCCTTTGTTGTCCATCTGTCCGTCTGTCTATCAAGACCCTTTTCGTCAGAAATGCGTGGAGGTATCAGTGAAATTTATATCAAACACTCAGGTCTACTGTCCCTTGCCTTAGATTTTTGTAAAAAAATCAAACTAAAAATCTAATCTACCGCAATGATACAGCCGTTTATGCCACAAATTTTCGAAACTCGCAAGGGAATCAAAAGTACAAGATACTTCTCGTGAATTCATAATCTTGAAATTTGGTACGGAACAACGTATTAGATGAAACGCATAGATAAAGTAAAAATTGATCTTTTTTATTTTATTGAATAAAGGAAAGATTGAATAGTAATCATTTATAGGTATTCCATTGAAAAAAATCACTACCAACTTATTTTTGTAGTTCATCCCATATAAAATGAGTGCGGGCATATGCATATTTAAGTTTGTCAAGTTAAGTAAGTTGTACTTCCTTTTCCCAGTAGACCTACAATCCTGAACTTGGGACGGAAGCCTTGGCGCACGAGTCCGACTCGCATTTAACTGATTTTTTTCTCTATCACTATACAAATGAACATTTCACAAATTCAAACAACAAAACATCAAAAACTAAAGATTTAGCCAATTCAATAAAACAGTTATAAAATAACTCCTTTTGCAAGTAGCAATTTTGTCGAACAACATAAATAATTTAAATTGATATAACTTTTTTATTTATGAACCGAATGCAATAAAATAAACACAAAATGTTAAGCGAAAAATTCAGTAGTAAACACTGCATTTAGATGGGTTAAGCCGTTTCTGAGATTAGCGTGAACAACCCACAGACAAACAGACAAAAAATTAAAACATCAATGTTTTGGGTTCTATTAAATTAATAAATGCGCCCGGTAATAGTTCATCTGAATTATCTTTCATATACAGACATCAATCTGTTACAATTTTACTATAAGTAAAGATTAATATAAAAAAATAATTAAATTAAATTTGTAAAATGTATCAGCTTCATGCTGTAGCAGGGTAGGCAGAGGGAACCTAGTGTAAAGACACACCGTTCCCAACTTTCCGCCGAGTTCTGGAGCCATTGCGTGTTGAGTGGCGCAACTCAACGTCGCGCTTTGCCTCGACACCAGAGCGAAGAAATGAAGTTATAAATGTCAGTAAATATTTTATCTCCTCGAGTGGGGATCGAATCCACAACCTGTCAATTTTACAGTCACACAGTCGTGGCACAGGGACACAGGTCCCTGCGCCACGACTAGCTTCATATGTATAGATAAAGATTTATTTTCTATTTGAACAGTGTAAATACAAAAGACCATCCGGTATGGCGGTGGCAGTGCGAGGATAGCAAATGTGTGAAACTGAAACATAACCCCGAGGACTCGGAACCGGCTTTATCCCTCGAAGCGTGCAAGATGTTCTGTAATCAATACGGTGAGTTTTAATTGCGTACTCAAAGTACATTATTTCTTACTAAAAAATAAAAATAATTCAATTACAAATATTGAGGCCAGTTGTGGTGTAGGGGCACAAAGTGTGACTGTAAAATCGACTGGTTGTGGGTTCGATCCCCATTCGAGGAAATAAAATATTTATTTACATTTATACTTTCATTTCTTCGCTCTGGTGTCGAGGAAAAGCGCGGCGTTGAGTTCCGCCACTCAACACGCCATGCCTCCAGAACTCGGCGGCAAGTTTGAGCCGTATGATCCCGGCATAGAATAGGATCATCCTGGTACTTGTGGTGTCGTAAGAGGCGACTAAAGTACGTGTGGTAGAGTCACGTCGCCAGCAATGGCAACACGCATGGGCAGACTTGATTGGGTCATTACCACCTCCGGCATTTAAAACCTGCGTTAAGTAGTGGCTTTATGCCATTGCGTTTCGCATCAGTTAATGCCGGGCTCCGGCGCCCAACTCACCTTAAAGGCCGGCAACGCACCTGTAGCTCCCCTGGTGTTGCACGGGGTCGTGGGCGGCGGTAGTCACTTACCATCAGGTGACCCGAACTTGAGTTTGCCATGTCCTTTTCCATAAAAAAAACAAAAAGTGGGGAACGGAGTGTCTTAACACTAGGTTCCCTCTGCTTACCCTGCTGTGTGCGGGATACAGCGTGAAGCTGATTTGACTTGAATTGATGTACAAGTATATTACGTATATAATCCAAATACGTAATGATTTTTTAGTAAATTTTTCTTTTAAATAAAATATGATTTTGATTCTAAATGGATTGAATGAACCTGCTAATGCCTTTAAAGTTTGGACTTTCTGCCGAATTCTGGAGGCATTGCGTGTTGAGTGGCAGAACTCAACGCCGCGCTTAGCCTCGACACCAGAGCAAAGAAATGGAAATATAAATTTAAGTAAATAATTCATCTCCTCGAGTGGGGATCGAACCCACAACCAGTCGGTTTTACGGTCACACTTCGTGCCGCTGCGCCACGACTGGCCTCTGAAAATTAATAATAATATGAAATAGTGTAGTGAAATAGTGTAGTGAAATAGTGTAGTCTGTATGCTTAAACTCGTCACGATTATCAATGTAAAGCATCTTTATCCTGTAATAATTTATTCATGGGCTGCAGTTACTTTGAAACTAGAGAACCAACTGACGCGTATAATACGCGTTGCCATGACAACGTGTATAGATGATTAAGAGATGAGCATCTCTTGTGATTTAAATCAATCATCAAAGTAGGTTCTATACGTTACTATTAATTGAACTAAATATTATATAAAATCCAAATAAAAGTCAATTTTTTAGCTTCATGCTCTATCCCATATATAGCAGGGTACGCATAGGGAACCTGGGAACCTATTCTTAAGACACTCCTTTCCCATTAAGACATATCCGTTCCCAACTTTCCGCCCCCTTCTCGAGAAATTACCTGTTGAGTGATAGAAAATATTAAATATTTCATTCCCCCGAGTGGGGATTGAGCCCAAAACGCTTGTGCCTCATCGCCACGACGCCCTTACGATTTTCGTTACCTATATACTAACTATAATTTATTCCGAATGATGAAAGTGACTTTTTAATGTATAGGTGTGCTGTGGCCCAGACCAACAGGAGAGACAGATTTAGGTCGTTTCTTGTCCAAAATAAACATAAACAATATAGAGATACAGATCAAGAACCGTGGAAGGTCAGATGACTTGATGAATGCAGCTGGTCGGGTGAGTTTTTTTTATTTATTTAAATATACTTTTTATCATTAGGTATACTTATTTTATGTAAGATATTAGACATAAGGATAAAATGTATAACTAAATTAGATAGTATTTTTTAGTTAATTAATTTCTTTATCACAAGTTTGTGAAAATTTATACAAAGCTTTGTATAACATGACGTTTAATCGTACACGCGACGAATGTGGGTTCAATTCTTAATTTGAGAAATGAAGCGTTTTCATTTGCTCGCTCTAGTAATAAAAAATGCCTCCAGAATTTGGTGGAAAGTGGGGAGCGAAGTGTCTTAATGGGAACGTTGTGCGGGAAATAGAGCGTGAAGCTACAAAAATAAAAGAAACCAATATATTTATACCAATATAGTGTAGTATATGCATAAAAATTTAATGAAAGTTAAAAAAAACCTAATATATATATATATATATATATATATATATATATATATATATATATATATATATTACAGAGATTCAAGAACTTAATAGCCAAAGCCGTTCCAAAAGGCTTATCGCCCAAGTTCACTGGCAAAGCCGTATACGTGTATCTTGTTAACGAAAACCCAGATTTAAAAGGTAAGGGAAAACGTTATTTATTAAAACTTTTCGTGATCATGGCTAAAATGCTTGACATATTATGTCGAGGACGTATCTATTACGTCAAGATTTTTTTCGATACAGTATGTCACTTTTTCATATATTTTTTCTTTATGAAAACTTCTATTTATCTAAATTGTCGCTCTAATTTGGATAATATAATAAAATAACTAAAAATATGAAATAAATGTTTTTACATGAAATAATTTTATAAAGCATTCTACGCTATTATATACAAACATGTTTATAAAATATTATTATGTTCCTATTATAATTTTTCTACTAAAGTGAAAGTTGAATAACATACCTTACGAATATTTAAAGAAATGTACTATGATATGACAGTATATTTAAATGTTTTGTCAACTATATTATTCATCATTGAACTGCTTTCACAACACATGGTACAAATGCTTTTATTTAATGGAAATTATATGCTAATTAACATCTTTGAGTACAATTTTAATATTACATATAATAAAAAAAATGATAAAATACAAGTACTATTTAAAAATAGCGGCGTTGAGTTCCGTAATTCAATACGTATAAATTGGGCGGTGCGTAGGGATTGGACTATCTGAGCACAAGATTCTCTCTGTCAACCCTGTTACAGTCGGGATACAGCGTGAAGCAAAAAAAAATAGCTTAAAAATACCTATTAGCATTTTCTTATCTCGTGACTTGTTTCATACAAGCGATTAGTTTTAAACTGACCGAATCGTGACCAATGGACGAAGCATTCTTATTATCCTTGTCTAAGTTGTCGTCTATTCTACAAATTGAAATGATTTTGAGTTTGTAAATTCCCAATGTGTATAAAATACTGGTTAGTTATTGGTTTATGTTCATATCTTCGTTTAGTATATCTGATTTAGAAAGTGAAATAGTAGAGAAATTATGAATGCTGTTTAAAGCATAATTTTATAAATAACACATAATATAAATCACCAGGAAAAAAAAGATTTTTTATTAACTAAGGTAGGAATATTATACTAATATTATTAATGTGAATGTAAGTTTGTTTGTTAAACTTTTACGCCAAAAGCGAAGCCACGTTCGAGTCTCTAGTAATATTATAAATGTGAAAGTTTGTGAGGATGAATGTTTGTTCTACTTTCACCCAAAAATTACTGAACAGATTTAGATAAAACTTTACAGTCATCTAGATTATACATTAGAATCACCCATAGGCTACAATTTATGTAAAAAAAAATATTACTTGGTTATAATATAACAATAAGTTTAGAGACGCTAGTATACTATGTATCTATATGACATATAGTTATATGCCAAATTATTGTGAAACTTTCATTTTCGGAGTCCTTAACCTTTACCTTGATTTTTCAATGGACTGCGACTTAATATTTTGTCAAAGTTAATTTCAATAGATTTTTCCTTATGAGGTTTAAGCAAATATAGAACATTGAAATTATTTTAAGCCGTTCGCCTAGAATACATAATTTTACACATACATATATAAAGTACATAATTTTACAAATGTTTTTAAAAATTATAATTTAAAAGAAATTGAAATATTTTTTTTTAAAAGCTGCCTGTTAGTGACGGAGTAACGGAGTCTAAGTCTGAGTCGTGGGTTCAATTTTTGCCTCAAGATAGATGTTATTAAATATATTTCCAGCTTCACGTTTTTCCCACATATCAGGGTAGGCAAAGGGAATCTAGTGTTAGTACATTGCGTTGCCACTTTCCCCTTGATTTTAGAGAAATTGCTTGCTGAGTGGTGGAACCAAACACCGCGCCTGTCTATTAATATTAGTTAAAATATTATCTTTACTTTTGTCGATCTAATACCATAACACTGGCTTTAAATATTTGTTTAATTATTTTTATATAAACAATATAACACACAATATAAAAAGACACTAGCATCTGTGAGCCTGTGGACGTTGTTATATTTAATCTAAAGAAAATATAAAGAATTTTAGCAGTGCGTGTAGTGAGTATATTGCAAATTATTTAAAGATAAAACTGTGATAAAAGAATATTTAAAATTTTAATTATACCATAGCATCTTAAGTAGAACAAATTTATATATAAATAACAGCCATGTCACATAAGTAAAAAAATCATTTGTGCATTAAATGTTTTTTGGTTATAATATTAATTATTATTTTTACCTTATATTGCGGTACAATGGCACTGCGTCTCACTGCTTAACAGCAATGGATGTGGGTTCGATTCCCACGGGGAAACGAATTATTTTAATTTCCTCGCTCAGGTGACAAGACAAAGCGCGGTGTTGAGTTCCGTTGAAATAACATGCTTATATTAGTTTCTACTTTCTAAACTTTGTTTTTACACGCAATTTCGTTTCCGTGAATTTTATGGAACTTCGATGAAAACCTAGATACTAAATTTAGATAGCAATTGGGTCTCCAATTATTTAATTATTATGTTCGTAAGAACCGCTGTTTTAGACGAAATCAAATTAAATATTTTTGCTCTTTCTTTTATGTTATTTTTAAATATTAAATTGAGCACAATAAACTGTAAATAATTAAATCTAATTCGATAGAACCTAGCCTAGACAGATATGTCTACTTTGCTATTTACGGAATAAAGTGTAAAGCTGCTTGAGTACTAAACATATATTCTTCAAATAATTATAAGTGCTATTCAACACAAAAAAACCGACAAAAGAATATGCACAAATTATGAGCTTTATATATTATTTATATAGATAATAAGTACCTAATGTTTATGCTAGCTAAGGCGATGTACCACCGCTTTGGTACCGTAGGTCACTAATAATTATAGAGACCATTTTCTTATTTTGTCTACAAAGACATGGCGTGGCGTTGAGTCCCGCGACATTTCTAGCAATATCTCTGAAATTAGTGTTAATTGAATTCATCTAGATCATAGAGAAAAATGTAGGTATCTATATTTGTTATAAATAAATTAAAACGTAGCTCTTTATTCAATGAAAGTAATATTATTATATATAAAAATAGTTTTAACTGTTCGGGAGATTAGATCGGACAAACAAAAGCTTTTATTCAACATAATTGCATTACGTTACATTACATGTTACTAGTATTGTAATGAAAATATGATATAGATTGTAGCGGCGACCTTCATTTGTAAACTTGTGCACTTTCCCTGTGACAGAACAAGTTTTTGAATATTGTATTAAAATATCAGTTTTACCCAGTTGTGACGTCAGAAGGAGGGTAATGTTTTTCAAGTGTATGTATGTTATTATGTATATGTATATGTATGTGTTTTTTTTGGTATGCTTTATTACCTAAACGGCTTGACCGTTTTTGACTCTTCTTCTTCTTTGGTCAGATTAGTGCTAGTTACATGGGCTATAATTTTTTAAGATGACGCTCAAAAATGGAAAACAAACGAGGAGGGGCTTTTTTATTATCATAGCAATATGATATGTTGAGTTCTGCCGGTTAACACGCAATGCCTCCAGAATTCGGCAGAAAGTGGAGCACGAAGTGTCTTAACAATAGGTTCCGCAGAATTTCGTAGCCATTGCGTGTTGAGTGGAGTCATCGCCGCATTTTGCCTCGACACTAGAGAAGAAATGAAAATAAAATTTTAAATAAATATTTCCTTTCCTTGTGTGGGAGTCGAACCTACAACCGCTCGTTATAGTCCCATCCTCAAAACGCATTCAAAAATTTCCAAAAATTAGGCAGTCCGTGTGGAACGGAGTGTCTGGACCCTCTTGTCTGCACTGCAGTATGCGAGATACAACGTGAAGCATTTTTTAACTATGTTATACAGATTTATACTACGTAAAAAATATTATATAAATTTCCGTCCGAATTATACATATATTTCCGTTTTAGTTTCAGAAGCCATTATTGATAATTTTTATATTATTTGATGGGAAACATTCGGGTGAATGTTTATAATTTAACATAAAAAAATTATATGTACATATACTTCCCCGGTCCGCGCTGGCAAGATAAAACGTGGCGTTAGGCTACGCCAAGCGACGGAGCGCGGAATGTCTTAATACTAGATTTTCTGTCTTAATTATTTTTACTATTTATTATTATTACTATTCTAGAATTTTCCCTGGACCTCGACGAAAGTTATATTGTACGAGTATCCCCCGAGTCCAACGAACGTATCAATGCCACCATACGAGCTGACAACTTCTTTGGCTTAAGGAATGGTTTGGAAACTTTGTCACAATTGATTGTGTTTGATGATATAAAACAACATTTGTTGGTAAGTTATTTTATTTTTGTTCATTTTTTCATTTTATTCCCCCGAGTGGAAATCGAACCCACAACCGTCGCGTTTACAGTCGCACGCTTGTGCCCTTGGACCACGACGGGCCGGCATTTTATTTATAAATATTTTATCCAGGTATATAATATATATTTTTTATTTGAGACAAATATGAACCTCCTCCTGTCGTGTCCACCGAAACATTTTAATGTATCACTCACACAGCCGTCGTGTAAAGCCCACTCACTCACACGCAGTACTCTTTCTGCATTCTGGTTTGCAGAAAAATGCGTAAAGCTAAATAAAAAAATCTTTATACATTTCCAATATTTAATAGATACGAAAAACATGTTGTTAAGAAAATTATAAATAATTTCGTTATTAATTTTCCATTAATTAAAAAAAACCTATGGAATTTTGCACTTATTTTTTTTTTAGTCAGATAGTTTGACTGTATTATAACGATGGCATAATATTGTTTTCTAACATTATTGAAGCCATTGTGCCGCATTAGAATAGCGACAACAACTGTAAACGCGAGGGTTGTGGATCCCCCCTCGGAGGAATGGACATATTTTACCCTAGGTTCCCTATGCGTACCTGCATGCTGCATGCGGTATACCGAGTGAAGCTGCTAATCCACTGGATGTTCTCAAAAGAAAAAAAAAAAACTTATATGAATTTAGAATAAATTTTATGTAAATTAGGTATGACATTTATAAATACTTCGACACGTAGATTTTTTATTATATTTTAATATTTGATCTTATATTTTTATTGATTTCTTTAGTTTTCAATCGACTTGTTGTAAAATTTTTTTTTGTAAAAGGAGGAGGAGGAGGATGTTTGATCAATTAGACTGTTTTTTTATTATGTTTGTTACTCAGAACTTTTGATTGGGTGAACCGATATTGATAATTTCTTTTTTATTTGGAAGATAGTGCTTCCCGTGTGGTCCCATTTTAATTGATCTATTTCTGACAATGTTATCCATGAGAAAATCAAATAAGTCTTATAGGAGACAGAAACGATACATTCTAAGGACCAGAATGTAAAGAGATGAAATGAACAAATGTTTTATTTTCGTAGTACTACAATGGATTATTTATATCTATTAAGCATCTAAAACAATTTTTCTCATTTTCCTCCGTTTCTATATTGTCAATTGAACTGATTTTTGGTATTCTAAAATAACTATTTTTTTAGATCATAATCCAATTCTTTACATTTAAGTTAACAATTTTCCGTCTCTTTTGCATTAAGTATGTGCGCGACATTGGACGAATAACTCAATATCACGCCAACAGCTTTTGATGATTCTATTTTTTATTGGGAAGGATACACTTCAAGGGTATTTGAGGATAAGTTTGGTTAGTTTATTATTATTGGATCCGGTTGAAGTGTTTTTGTCAAAAAATTGTTATTGTCTTAAAAAAATCTATCATTTTATTATATTTTGCGTATTTATGCTAATTAAATGCTTATTTAATTTCTTTTAGTGCAGACATTAGTAAGAATCCTAAAAAGATTTCGTTTTTCGTTTTTTATTTCGTTTTTTCTTCGTTTCTCCTGGAGCGTCTTCGGTCATATTTTAACATTTGCATCCCTCGTCTCTATGAGGTTATCTGCTATCAGAGTTGGCAGAGGGAACCTAGTATCAAGACATTCACTTTCCGTAAAATTTTCAAGACATCGCGTTTAAGTGGCGGAACTCAACACCGCGTCTTGTCAAGGTATCTAAGCGTGGAAATGAAAAAGATTCATTCCCTACAGAGGGAATCGAGCCCACAGCCATATCGCATACGCGTAGTATAGTTTAGTTACTTAATATTTTGAAAATGAATTCTGGATATTTCATATAATTCTTATACAAAGTAAAATTATTAATCGACGAGGACATTGAAGCGTTCTTTGGCATCATACAAACCGGTTAGCGATCATTGACATGAAGTATTTGCATAACAACGTTAAATATGGATACCTCTCCTTATTTCGAACGGAGATAAATAAATTAATTGTTCAGTTTACTATATATAGAGGATATGTAGGATTTTTGTATTATTATCTGCTTATTAGAGCCCGTCGTGACGCAGGAGCATGCGGAGGAATTGTGGGTTCTATTCCCAACTTCGGGGAATGAAATATTTAATATTCGGCGGAAAGTGGGGATCGGAAGATGCTTAATGAGAACGGATTGTCTTAACACTAGGTTCCCAGGTTCTCTTTGCGTACCCTGTCATAGGCTGGATCAACGTGAAGTTAAAAAAAAATAGTTAGTCAGTAAGTACCTAAGTAAAACTGCAGACGATTATTAAAGTCCGATTTATATGTCGCTCTGAACTCTGAAACCGATCTAAGATACCGTTTATTATTAAAACTGCATATCAATGTCGCTCTCAAGATCGATCTCGAAGTTCGAAATCGAAGCGATTTACGAAATTAAAAGCGAAAGGAAAGTACCGTTTCACAATAAATAGCAGACTAGGCCGAGAATCTACCCTCAAGATACGACATTCGTGTACATCTGCCCTGTGTTGTGTTGAATGATAGAAATCACCTCTGTGCTTTGTCTTACCAGAGTTAGAAATCAAAATAATTTATGTATAATCGTCACTCTGAGTGGAGATCGAACTGACAACCGCCGCGTTCATAGTTAGACGCTGTTCCACTGCACTGTAGAATGTGCATCGTTAGAATTTGTCTTTCAAGTCTCAATATATTTTAATATGATCAGAAAATAAACAGTTACATGATATTAGTAAATAAATACATTATATTAGTCGTAGATTTAAATCGATGGTTTTACGGTATTTTTCTATAGAGGATATTTCACTTCGCTCAATTTTCGAGATATTCCGTTTTGAGTTCCGGTACTCAATGCTACGTTTTGTCTACCAGAGAATTTAAACATAAACTTTCCTTAGAGTTGGGGTCGGACCAAAATTATCGCATCGCATTCAGTCAAACGCCGCTATATTGCTCCACAATGGCCTCCCGTTCCCACATACGTATAAGAAAGAAATTTTATAATAAAAACAAAAACTATTTGTCGGTCTTAATTAATATTAAAATGGAAAATATGCATAAACTTATCGATTTTTTATTCGATTTATCTTTTTTATATTTATTCGACTAATCAATTTGGTAATTAAGTAAAATTAGGTTGAATTTAATAGATTAGATGTACAAATGAATCTTGACATTATCTATACTACGTATTATTTGTTTATGTTTCACTTGTCCTTTTTTTTTTTTGTTTGAGTGGAAATTTATAATGAAATAGAGCTCGATATCGATTATATTGTAGTTATCGAAAAGTAAAACGATCAATGTTCAATCAATCAATACTTTATTAAGGAACTTAGCAAAATTATTATTTTGTATTTTTGCTCTGTAAGTCTGTAGATTACTAATTCCTTTGACGAAGAAGGTAGAAAAAAGAAGAATTTGTATATTAAAGGTAGTACCTTAAATATACATTTTTTTTTGTATTATTAATAATAGAAAAAAAAACTAACATTTAATCAATTTATATAATGTTATTTATTGGTGGAGGGGAACGGAGTATCTTAACATTAAGTTATGCTGCTATAAGTAGAAACAGATAAAAATGATATTTGATAAGAAGAAAGAGAAGTTGTTTGATAAAAAAAATAAACAAAACGTCAACGTTCAATATTAATAAAGTATTCATAAAGACTGATACAGATCCGGGGTTAATGAGATGTACCAAACGCCTTTGTCAAAAACCTGCCACTCATTATGTAAATTAAATCTAAAGTTTTCTTTGATATCCACAAAGTATTTAATTAACATAAATATTTACATATAATCATTTAGATCTTTTTGATTATTTTTTATTTATATTTTTGTAAATAATAGGTTTATTTTTTTATTATTATTTGTATACGTATTTTTGTATAGAAAAAAGGATCATATACCTACACTATAGAGCTGGTCTTGATCGTTATTTGATGATTTATAAAAATGGAGATGTCCTTTCTGATAATTTTAAAATTAAAATCAGCTTCACGCTGTATCCCACGCATAGCAGGGTAGGCAAAGGGAACCTAGTGTAAAGACACTCCCCTTTTTATTCCTCATTTTTCTTAATATATAATTATTATTTTACAGATCGCACGCGATGCTTCAATTGATGATAAACCAGTATATCCATACAGAGGTATTCTTTTGGACACTGCAAGAAATTTTATTGAGGTCGACGTTATTAAGGATACTCTAGGTATATTTATCGCATATAGCGGGATGGATAAAATTAATTCATCGTTAAGACATTTCGTTCTTCACGTGCCATCCATTCTTTTAGACCATTGGGTCCCAATGAGTGTCCATGGACCATCGGTGGTCCGCAGAAGCCTAAATATGGTCCGCGAACGATTTTAATTTTATGACTGGGGATGGTCAGGCCAAGTTTTTGTTTGATTATCACAGTTAATTTTTATTATACCTACATGCATGGTGATCCCTGCTACCAAGAGTGGTATAAAAGTGGTCCTTGATCAAGAAAAGGCTAGTTAGGTTACCCTATTTTAGACAATACTACCGCACTTTCTATTGTGAAAATGTGAAGATGAGAAATGAACCCACAACCTTCGCAGAAATGTGACACTTTGTCAGACACTGTGCCGCTGCGCCATGTCGGCCTCCACGTATCTTTATTAGATAAAAAAATATGTATATGTATTGATAAAATTTTATGTTAAGATGATTTAAAATAACTATAAGTAAATTTTTATTTTTTTCTTGGAAAGTAATACGAAATATACGAGACAAAAGAGGTATGTAGAGACCGTAGCGTTTGGCGCTCCGTTCTCTCTGACTACCCCGCTAGGGATAAAGCGTGAAGCTAGTTATTTTTGTTAATACGAAATATTGTTTACTAATCAGTGAGCATTATTTTCTCAGGTCCAAAAATCATATCGATAGGTTTTTTTCAAGGCCAGTCGTGGCGATATTTCTATTTCTTCGCTCTGGTGTGGAGGCAAAACGCAGCGTTGAGTTCCGCCACACATATGAAGTAAAATTCGAGTTGATTACTATGTAAAACATCTGTTTTACTATACAGGGTGGAATATATTATTAGTCTCAGGCTGTATCAAGCACATAGCAGGGTAGGCAGAGGGAAACTGAGAACTAAGTGTTAATAAGACACTCCAATCCGATTACGACACTTCCGTTTCTCACTTTTCGCAGAATTTTAGAGGCATTGCGTGTTGAGTGGCGGAATTCAACACCGTACTTTGTTTCAATGTACATATTAAATATGTAATTCTCTTGAGTCTTCTCTTGATAATGTATAATAATATCAATTTCAGAGGCAATGGCGTTAGTTAAGTTAAACGCATTCCACTGGCACATAACGGACAGTCAAAGTTTCCCTCTAGAATCTTCAAGGCAACCTGAACTGAGTAAATATGGCGCTTATAGTCCTAGTAAAGTAAGTTTGTTTTTAATTTATAAATGTAGTCTTGCTTCATTTTTTTCCATACTTGGTATAACTATTTTTGCTTAATAATTAAAGTGTAAAAAATAGATTGACAGATAATTTACTATTCATTCTGTAAAAAGAACTGCCAAACTCTAACATGGTTTTCACTTTATTGCTCTTTAGATACTAAGCTGAATAGTTAGTTTGGTTGGTGGTTAATAATAAAAAATAAGATGAAATACGTACGGACCACGTGTTTTGAAATAATAAATATATTGTAACTGCGGCCAGAGGCCAGAGCAAAAAAAAAAAAATACATGACTTATAGATCTTTACATAAGACCAGAGAGCAAAAACTGTGCCTGTTTTTACGAAAACACTCGTCTTATATGTAGTAAGCCTGTGCATAATTAATACATGGCTTTTCCCGCTCTTTACGCTGTCAAGAAGACCCCAGGTCAACAGCAGTAAAGCTAAGTCGAATAAAAAAAAACCGTTTTCAACTTTTCTCACTTCAAGCCACACAGTCTTTATCGTTGTTGGGCTACTTTTATTTAAATATATAATTATACAGTCCATTCTTTTATTTCAACAACAATTCAGGAAAGGCAGTATTCCCTACCCAAGTAGGCATAGGGCACTGTCCCCAACAACAGCAAAGTTAAATGTTAAGTGATGCTTCGGTCGCACCTTTACCGACAAAAAATGGGAGATATATAGGCACCGAGTTATGTGTTCACTCGGGATAAAATTTAAGCTCTAAAGGAGATTGAAACGATTGCATAAATTTTTGAGCCCAGAATATATAGAGATGATTATGTTATGATTTAAGTTTCCGTTTCCTTTCACTCGACAACTTTTTATCTACAGGCTTTATTATATTTGCAAGTTAGTCTACTCTTTCAGGTTAAATGCTATTAGGTTGATATTTACTATGATGCCTAGTAATAAAAACAAGAAGTCAAAATTAGATCTTGAATATTATCCCGAGTGAACACATAACTCGATACATATCTCGGGAGATTTATATCTCCCATTCTTTTGTCGGTAAATTCGAGAATGATGCAATACTAAATATTTAACTTGGCTCAATTTTATAATAGCTTTATTTTGTTATGTTTTTTGATCTAACTTCTATATTTAACTTTGTTTTTACTTTTTTGATAGTAATTATTTATATTATATATTTTCATTAACTTAGATTGTGTTGTGATTGTTGATTGATTAATAGTAATATTACCTACCTAGCTTGGGACCAAATATCAAGTTTCTAGATCATCTGGAAGTGGGTTAAGTTTTGGTGTGTGAGTCAGTTACAAAAAGGCCGGTTTTCACACGCCGATATATTCGATTGAGGCCGGTCGTGGCGCAGCGGCACGCGGTGTGACTGCAAAACCGACTGGTTGTGGGTTCGATCCCCACTCGAGGAGATGAAATATTTACTTAAATTTATATTTCCATTTCTTCGCTCTGGTGTCGAGGTTAAGCGCGGCGTTGAGTTTTGCCATTCAACACGCAATGCCTCCAGAATTCGGCAGAAAGTGGAGAACGGAGTATCTTAACACTAGGTTCCCTCTGCCTACCCTGCTGTGTGCGGGATACAGCGTGAAGCTAATTTAATTTAATTTTAATTTATATATCAATAATAGTTATTTGACATTTTATATTTATTACAAGCTAGGGGGTTTAAATAAATGTGCAAAATGTCATGTACGAGTATGAAGACTAAATGGTTTACGAGTTATGAAGAGCTCAAAAGTAGCTTGAAATTGTTCATGTAGAAAACATATTGCGTGTTAAGTTAAGGCCGTTGCCGTTTTCTTCAGTTGAATGCGTTAATTTTTCTTGTAGTATAAGTAAAAACTGATTTTTATAAGATAATGATTGTAATGAACATAACATTGAAGGTGTACAACGCGAAGACGATCCGCGAGGTGGTGCAGTACGGGCTGCAGCGCGGCGTGCGCGTGGTGCCGGAGTTCGACGCGCCCGCGCACGTGGGGGAGGGCTGGCAGGACACCGGCCTCACGGTCTGCTTCAAGGTAACACACACACCCACATACAAACACGCGTATGAAAACATGTCTAAACATTCACATATGCATTATCTCTTAAGCTCCCGCACGTAATTACACTTATTCTTCTTCCCCTTGGCATTGATCAATGCTTTCGCCAGAGTTTGCTTCTGCTAAACCAACTCCACTTTGCACGGCCTTTAACGTCCTCGGTGGTTAGACCATTGGTTCTCATAACCTGCATCGCTGCGCACTTCTTTCTGCGTCCCGGAGGTCTCACTCCAGTGACTGATATAACAAGACACTTCCATCCGACATAGTTCCCAGGCCGGCGCGCAACGTTACCATATCATCTCAGGCGACGCTCTTGGAGCTTATCCGCTACGTCACGAGCCCCAAGACTACCTCGAATGAATGTGTTGCGTATGCGGTCAGACCGCGTTACGCCGCACATCCACCTCAGCATTTTCATATCCATGACGTAAAGCTCCTGAGTGTGCCAAAATAGTGCTGCCAACATTCGTTGCCGTATAAAAGAACGGGTATATCAACCCCTTAAGCTTGTGCGGTTGATCGCATCGTCGACAATACCAGTCTCCTTCTGTCATTTGGCCCAGACAGCGTTTATCCGGCAATGGACATCTTGATCGATGCCTTCAAAATCGCGCACAACGTATCCAAGGTACCTGAACTTTTCGGACTTAACAGCTGGTTCAGGATCTATAGGGATAGTACTCGAGTCGGGGCTTCTGCAGGCCATATACTCTGTTCTCAACACATTTTGTTCGCCTTTCTCTAGATTACCCTTCCAGAGCTTCACTTTACGCTTCAGCATCAGTCGGTACTCGTCAATGAATGCTATATCAACGGCATACATCATCAGATATGGAAGCTGGTTTTGGATGTGGGCTGAGACATACATGAATAAGATCGGACTAAGAGCCGAGCAAGCGAGCGAGCATGGCAAACACCTACTGTAACCTGGAAAAGCTTAGTGTCGCCAACCGCAGTCCTAACTATAGAAGCGGAGTCGTAGTACATGTCTCCGATAATCTCAATATAGGCCTCAGGGATCCCATTGGATTGCAATGCCCACCAGATAGACTGACGAGGCATAAAAAAGTACTTCTGTAGATGCACATGCAGAGCGTTCATTTTTTCCCTGTTTGCCTTCATCAAAAATTTTGTGCCCAATCCTGGCTGAAATCCATACTCGTATTGAGACTCAAAGATAGCAGTACACTCTCGGCGGAGAACGAAGTCGATCATGCGCTCGAAGATCTTCGTAGTATGACTTAATGCCCCTATAACTACCACAATCTTGAACACTGCCCTTCCCTTGTAAATATGAATAATGAATCTTAGCAGTCATTGGTGTAGCATTTATAATTATTTTATAAACTCTTGTTATCACACAATCCAATTCTATTTATAATTACAATACTTTAATACTAATTCTAATAATGACTTTTCTCAACAGTATTTTAGAATGTAATCAAGTCAAACGAGTGTCGTGTCGTTTGTGTGTTGTGTTTTAAATCCACCGGTAAAAACGCAGCACACTACCGCCATCTAATCAAATGGTTATCGGAAACAAAATCAAATAACGTCTTCTTACACCTTACAATTACATCTGAATATAAAGGGAATATTTAGAAATAATGCTAAATAGATGTATATTTATATACACTACCCAGTACGCACACTTGTACACTCATCTATACACATAGCTAAAAAATAAAAAGTCTTTACTAAAAATAAAAACATTTCCAGGCTGAACCGTGGGCCTCGTACTGTGTG
Source organism: Heliconius erato x Heliconius himera (assembly GCA_013421005.1). Classification (NCBI taxonomy): domain Eukaryota; kingdom Metazoa; phylum Arthropoda; class Insecta; order Lepidoptera; family Nymphalidae; genus Heliconius; species Heliconius erato x Heliconius himera. The sequence continues at coordinate 2,912 of JAATLQ010035856.1, read as the reverse complement.
GAGCCGCCGTGTGGTCAACTCAATCCTACTAAGCCCGAGCTGTACGATGTACTTCAAGATATATATACCGATATGGCTGGTTTGTTTTGTTTTTTTTGTATTTGTTAAAGTCAAAGACCATTTTAGTGATTAGGCAGTTAGCAAATTTTATAATTAATTATAATTATGCTTTCTTTTCTTTTCTTAATATATAAATACGTGAAGTAAAAAACAATTGGAAGTGTGAAATGCAGAAAGCACATGCATTAACGCATAAAAAATACATGACATCAATAAAATAAACATAACATGTACTAGGTCCATGTTCCCCCTGCCTACCCGGATATGTGCGGGATACATTGTGAAACTAAAAAAAGTGTCAAATTCCAGAACTGTTCACAACAACGGACATCTTCCACATGGGCGGGGACGAGGTCAGCGAGCGTTGTTGGAACTCGTCACAACAAATACAACAATATATGGCAGAAAACCAATGGGGACTGGATCGCGCCTCGTACCTGAAACTGTGGAACTACTTCCAGAGTGAAGCGCAGGCGCGCGCCTACAAGGTACAGCAGGTCACGCACCGCAACTTCAGACGTATGTGCTGCGACTAACATTCATTACTCATATTTTCTAATATTAATTCAAAGAATTCAGAATACGCAAAATGGGAAACGGTAGTGTCTTAATAGGAACGGAGTGTCTTAACACTAGGTTCCCAGGTTCCCTTTGCCTATCCTACTATGTGCGGGATATAGCGTGAAGCTAAGAAAAAAAATATAAAAAAAACCTATTATAAAAAATATCTATATATAAATGAAATATTTTTCAGGCTTTCGGCAAACGGGTGCCTCTTGTATTGTGGACGAGTACGCTCACTGAATTTAATCACGTTGATCAATACCTTAATAAGGATGATTATATTATACAAGTAAGTATATTTGAAATGTAATTATTTATATAGGATAATATAACTAGATGCCATCAGTAACTAAGTAGAACGGTCTGACGCAATGGGAATGAATTATATTCAATTTGTGTAAAACTCTATAACATTGTTAGTCGTGTTTTTTCTCTGTACACTACAGGTAAAAAATTGAAATGATATAAGATCGTACAGTGATGATGTATCTATACGTATCTATATAGTATTATAGATGATGATCATCAGTTTTCGCTACGTTGAAGTTCTTATACGTTTTCTGACAAGGAGAATAATTGTCGCAAAAATATTTAAAAATATCATCGCAGGCTTGATATTAAGAGTTTGCGTACCATTAAATGAAAAATTACAAAAAAATATACATACATATGTACAGCACGATTGACGAGTCGTGTGAGCTGTAGATGACTGCGCTGATTTAATTTTAGAATTCTTACTTTTCTTTGTTTTTTTCCCAAAGTGCACAATGCACAAATATTCAGAAAACGTAATTTTGAGCGGCCACGACGTGTCAACCGCACTGTACATATATACATTAATAAGTATCTTATAACAAATTCCAGGTATGGACAACAGGAGCAGATCCCCAAATAAAGGGTTTATTGGAAAAGGGATACCGTCTAATCATGTCTAACTATGATGCTCTCTACTTTGATTGCGGGTTCGGTGCCTGGGTTGGGTCAGGTAAGTGATTATATTGTTCGCTTAGAATGTATATTTGTATACTATTATATGTATATTTTTATACTATTCGAAAGAAAAAATACAGATTCAGGAAAAATCTTTACGACATTTTTATTTTTAAAAATGGCCAAAGTTAATGATGAGTAAAACTGTCAAACAGTTTTACTCATCATTAACTTTGGCCATCCATAATAAATAATCCATTAATTATTTCAAAAATTAACGACTAAATCCATGTAATTACCGCCATTTTGTACAGACATTTTGGTGCTGGCACATTCACTCCTGTTAATGATTACTTTTTTTAGTAATAACAGTGTAAATGAACAACTGTGAAGGATGCAATGCAATTTAAACAACTATTATTTATGTTTATCTATATTCTATTTTGTCATTGATATTTTTTTATATCAGGAAACAATTGGTGTTCACCATACATCGGCTGGCAAAAAGTGTACGAGAACAGCCCAAAAATAATGGCTCAGCAATATTATAAGCAGATATTAGGTATGTTTCATAATTATTTCATTGGCTAGATGTTTACGGTTGGGATGTAAATTAGTACTTCCTTCAGAAATAGAACAAAGACATAAATTCACAATATTACAGATATTCAAATACACACAAACGCACGCATATCTAAAATGAATATTAACCTACAATAACAATCTATAGTTAATAAAATCGAAATGGATCTTTGTCTGTGCATGGGAGATATATATGAATATATGTTATTGGTATTTAATAACGTAATAGTTCCGAAAACAATGACTTTTAAAGTTTTTGTGTGTTTGTTGTGCGCTTGTTGATCTTAATCTTAGAAGCAGCTTAACCTATTTAATAACTATTTGTTGTATGTATACTTTTTTACAATCGTATTTAGGCAAGTTTCCTTTGGCATTATTTTCCTTTGACTAAAATATATCATTTTAAATAATGTCAAAATTAAATCAGCTTCACGCTGTATCCCGCACACAGCAGGGTAGGCAGAGGAAACCTTGTGTTAAGACACTCCGTTCCCCACTTTCTGCTGAATTCTGGAGGCACTGCTATTGAGTGGCAGAACTCAACGCCGCGCCTAACCTCGACACCAGAGCGAAGAAATGGAAATATAAATTTAAGTAAATATTTCATCTCCTCGAGTGGGAATCGAACCCATAACCAGTCGGTTTCACAGTCACACCTCGTGCCGCTGCGCCACGACTGGCCTCACATAATGGCCTTAAATAATGTTGTTCCATAAAATTGCTATAAATAACTGTTTTATTGACACACGCACACACACACACGCACACACACACAC
>JAATLQ010035855.1:20620-32730 GCA_013421005.1 Heliconius erato x Heliconius himera | reverse complement strand
ATACATACTAATAATCAAATCATGCGATGTCCAAGTCGATCTATTTGTTTAAAACGTAAAATATTTTTAATATTGGCATGATAATAACTACTGTAATAACTTAAGACAGAAGGTCCTTTAAGTAGAGACTAAATAGATTAACCGACTTTGTATTACATGGATCTCACTACTTTTTACGGTAGAAAGACTGAGCTGCGAGACTTGGGTTTTTTACAGGATGTTTTTGATGGCATATAAATGTAAATAAATATTTCACTTCCCCGAGTGGGCATCGAACCCACAACCGGTCGATTTTACAGTCACACTTCGTGCCTCTGCGCCACGACTGGCCTCATATTCATATAGTACATTCACAACAATATATTCAAAGAACATCCTTTTATTGGAGTGCATCACAAATCCCGTTACGACGTCATAAATCGCGCACGCCTTAACGGGTTTACGTGGCGATATCGGCAATAAACTGTATCGCCTATTCAGCTTCCGTATACATTGTGTAGGATATAACAACGGGAATAATGGCAGCTACTATGTAATGTAAATGGAATGGCGGTGTGTGTTTCAATTTTAAAATATCTTGGAATAAAACAAATGTGAAGGCTTTTGTTATGTTTTTTGAAGTGTAATTCCACGCTGAGAAAGAAAAAATATTTGTTATTAAATTAATTCAGCTTCACGCTGTATTACGCATACAGCAGAGTAGGCAGAGAAAATTTAGTGTTAAGACACTCCATTCCCCACTTTCCGTTGAGTTTTAGAGGCATTGCGTGTTGTGTGGCAGAACTCAACACCGCGGTTTGCTTCGACTCCAGAGCGAAGAAATGGAAATATAAATGTAAATAGATATTTTATTTCCTCGAGTGGGTGTTGAACCAACAACTACCGATGTACTACTACACAACTACCCAACTAATAACCACAATCGATTTTACAGTTACACTATGTGTTCCTGCGCCACGGCTGGCCTCTTATACTTTTTTATAAAACATATAAAAACTGCCGCTACGTTCAATTTTTGAATGTTTTTTAAAAAGTATATATAAAATTATTTTGTTACAAGCTCAATACATGTCTTTGAATTGTGGAGGTAGAAAAGAAGTGACGCAGTTAAGGTTTATTTGATTACAAGATTTAGTAGTATTAACAATATTTTTTTTTGTTTAACCAAAAATGATTGGAAAAGCATCAACGTTTAAGTTAGTACGAGTATACCTATTAAATAAATAACATGAGAGCTCATGACCAATTGTGTTAGATTAATTTTTAAAGTTTTTTTTTATTGTCTATAATCAAGACTTTGGGTGGTGGGTACCACCCAAAATCAATTTAACTAATATTGCTGTTATTCTTTTTAGTAAAGGATAAATAAGACATTATTGAACATTATTATCATAGTATTTATTAAATTTATATTACTATTTCTACGCTCTGGTAGCACCGCAACGCGTTTAGAAAAGCCGGGAACGGAGTATCTTAACACTAGGTTCCCTATGCCTACCCCGCTGTGTGCGGGATACAGCGTGAAGCTGATTTATTTATCATAGTATTTAGCTATTGTTTTTTTTAAAGTCCCGTACCATAACGGGGCAAACGGAATCCTTGTAAATATTCAACAGTTCTTGTGAGGATCAAACATCTAAGTCAACGCAATGAAAACATACGAGCATGTATAGGCGCGGGTTCGAATCCCGCTACGTTCAAATTTTTATACGTTTTCTAAATAACTATGTATACGTCGTTTTTGCTGCATTTCTGCAAAACTGCATTACTGCAAAACTTAAAACGTACTTTTTGTGGACCTGCTGTTATAAAATTTGAAGTGATATTAATAAAGGTAAAAATGGCAAAAGTAAAAAAATCATACAAACAACACACTTATTTTTGGAGTTTATTTTATACAAAATAACTGCAAGCTTAAGATTGTCAGCTTATTATGACACTAAGAAATAATTTCATATAGAATGTTATCAAATTTGTTAACTTCTATAACTTGTACTTCCAGTTGACCTACAACGCTGAAATTGGTACGGATCCTCTGTGGGTAAGTCCGACTCGCACTTGACCAATTTTCTACTTAAAGTAGAATATAACTTCGTGCATTCCATTGCATGAGTAGGTACGTAGTAATGTTTTATCTGTAAAATATATGATATTTCACACAGACACTTCCATTTCCCACTTTCTCTTCTTAGCAGAGCAAGAAAGTTTATATATTAAATATTTTATTTCCCCAGAATTGCAGTCGAACTGACGACTGTCGCTTCTACTCCTACGCCACGATAGCCTCAACTCTTTATTATACCTCTTACATACTTTATTTTGATTTTATTGTTTACTTAAATATATGTCGGTACTTTTATAAAGCTGCCAGTAATAAATATATAAGATTTCAGAGAAAAACATTTATATATGGAAATTGGAATAAAAAATCTATACTTTTTAACTAAGTAGGTACTCACAGTTATAGCAAATTATAAGTCGCACACCGAGATCAAAACGTGACTAACTATATTTTTAAGGGAAGTCAATACTACGACCTTTTTCAGTATAAATATTCAGTATTATTGCAGGAATTATGTATTTTTGTATGTTTTAGGCAAAATATAAATTTTTATATATGTATATATTTGTTCACGCTTTATCCCTAGCGGGGTAGTCAGAGAGAACGGAGCGCCAAACGCTACGGTCTCTACATACCTCTTTCGCCTCGTCCATTGTCATCAACCTCTTTATACATGCCCTTAAGTTAAGTTAAGTTATATATTTGTTCGTCTAATTTTTATAACATCATATTATTACTATAAAATTATATTTTGTATACTTTATTCGCTTACCCAATAGTAGTTTAATTCAAAATGTTTTAAATGTTAATATGATAACTAAGAACGAACCGGCAAAATTGATACAACACAAAACAATCTTGCTTCAAATTTCAGCAATTTCAATATAAGTATAATTCAAATTAAATCATTTTGCTTAAAATGCTGGCTGCAACCCTTAAATGTCATTATTTTCATAGATAAGTGTACTGATCCTCTGTTTTTCCTATGTCTGGATTGTTTATATTTTTTTCCTCACGCTGCACACAGCAGATGGAAGGTAGGCAGATGGAACCTAGTGTTAAAACACTCCGTTCCCCACTTTCCGCCGATTTCTGAAGGCATTGTTGATTGGCGGAACTCAACGCCGCCCTATAGCCTCGACACTAAAGCGAAGAAATGGAAATATAATTTTTATTTTAATCAAAGAGAAATAATTATAAAAATGTAAAATAAATCTATTTTCTTATGTTTTGTTGTTTCTAATTAAAACTATTCCTTAGATGTATGTATCTGTTATAATGAAGTATATATTATAAAACTTAAAACTGTCTAAATTATAAAATATATATATATATAAACAATATCTTCGAACTGTCATGGTGCAGAGACAATTGTGGGTTCGATCCCCATTTGGGGGAACAATTACAGCTTTTTATTTTTATTTGTCCACTCTGGTAAAGCCTCAACTTACTACTTACTTACGTATCTCAAAAATAGTGAATCGAATCTCTGGTCTTATCACTAGGACCGCTAAGCGTCATATTGCTTTGCTTTGTATATACTAATAATTAGATCCTTACATATGAAATTGGCGTTTTGTCGTACTGACCATTTTAATCACAAATTTCTAATTTATTTATATAGCAATTTACATATGTATCTATGTCCCGAACGGCTAAAAGGGTTAATGATCTGTATGACGGTCGTGTCTCAAAAAAATAGTAAATACGTTTTTGGTTCTATCGTAAGTTCTGGGAATTTCGGCCTGCAGAACAAGTCCCTTGGACGGCCGGAGACTCAAGTTAATAATAAGGAAGAGGCTATTGTGGAAGAGAATCCGTCTAAGGTAGCTGCAGGCTGCGATGTTATTGATAAACTATTTTAATTCACTTGAAACAAATCGGGAATATTAAAAAGCTTGAAAAGTGGGACCTTACTAATTAAGTGAAGCAAATCGGAAAACGCGCGTCGACTACTGCGTTATATTACTTAACCGGCACAATATTAAAGGGCTTTTATATCTAATCATTGCATATGATGAAAAGTGGATCGTCTACGATAATAAGAAGCGCTCATCGCAATAGCCGCACCCTGGCAAGCCAGCCAAATCGAAAGCCTGTTCCAAGTGAAAATTGAACCCAAAAAAGTTCCTTGTAAGCGTTTGGTTGACTAATGCCGCAATTGTTCATTATAGTTTCTCAAATCTCAATCAGAAATTGCAAACCATGATGGAAAAGCTAGGTGCTAAACAATTAATTAATATAAAACTGAGGCTGGTCAGTCACTTCACGCCACTGCTGCTTTAAGACAACACTAGACTACACACTGCACAACAGATGGTTACCAATACTTATTTAGATAACGTGTAAAATATTTAATGTAGCGAGACTCGAACCCGCGCCTCCTAGAAGCCGACCAGGCGCTCTGACCACTAAGCTACACGTTCTCATCAAGCTATGTCGAAATTCTTATACGCTTGTTACAATTTATTTATGTCGTTAGCATCTCTATAGGGAGATTTTTACAAATTTCCTCCACCCAAAGATAATTAATTACTAAGAATTATCGTCTGGCAAGAGAGAATGTTATTTATAAAATATTTTTGACATTTTTAAAGTGTCCAATTCCACATTTAGGAAAGAAAAATACTTATTTAGAAAACGTATAAAAATTGGAACGTGGCTGGACTCAAATGCGCGCGGCGTGGAAACCAACCTGACCACTAAGCCATACCAGTCTAAGCCATATAGTTTTCTAACACTTTAAAAAAGGCTAAAAATAACACTTTAAAAATGTTGAAAATAGACAGCTAAAAAATTAGGAAAGCTTAAATTTAAATGTCCAAGACATCCACCGTACTCTCCGAACCTTGCTCCAAGAGATCATCATTTTTTAGAATAAATCAACTCCAATGAGGCAATTCAAGTCGCCTTCAAAGATTTTATTGATTCCCGTCCGAAAAGATCTCTTAGTAAAGGGATCTTTAGAATCGGGATTTTTAGTAAAGGGATTTTTTAGAAAAGTCCATAAATACCATTGGTTCATACTTTGATAAAATAAATATATTATATAAAAAAATATTCGACTTTTTGTTCCTCTCATACAAAACGCCAATTTCGTATGTAACGACCTAATATATTGTGATTTTTATGTTGATATATTTTTGTTATAGGATTTATATTCACATTACACTATTTTAGTTTTAAGTTTCATAGGTAACTCCACACTGGATCTTAATTTTTTTTCTTGTTCAAATCATGAATAAAAAAAAATTTACAAATGTCAGACACATAAAAGATATATAAAAATTATACAAACATCATACATTTCAAATTAGATGCATATAATATAATTTATAAGTATCTAAATATAGATAGAGACCAGTCATGGCGCAGAGGCAAAAGCGTGGGTTTGATTCTCACTCGAGGAAATAAAACATTTTCATTTTCTCACTCTGGTACTGAAGGAAAACGCAGCGTTGATTAAGGCCACTCAGCACACAATGCAACCAGAATTCGGCGGAAAATGGTGAACTAATACCTCTATTAACGGAGAACACTTAACGGAGTGTCCTAACACTAAGTTTCCAGGTTCCCTCTAAACTCGATACAGCGAGAAGCCAACAAAAAGAATAGAAAATAAATACACATTTCAATTTTGCAATTTCAAATCTTCCATTGATGTTCGAAGTAACAAAGTAGCGAGGTCTTCCAGCCGTGAGATACCTGTAGAGACGAGCTTCTGATGAAAATTAAACTACAAAAGCCCGGATCTACAGGGTAGATCACGAATGTGCCAATATATATTTCTTCTTAATTTTCTTCTTTCTTATCTTCTGTTCTTCTTTTTTTAGTTATTGTGTTAGAAGTTGCAACTTCTGTTTTCATTGTTCGCTTATTCTTTTACATTCTGATTGTAGCGTCACATCCTGAAACTTAGAAATTGTATATGTTAAGAAAATATTTAATTATAAGAATAATTTAAGTAAATACCTAATAATTAAATAAATTTGTATATAAATAGAAGAAAAATAATAAAAATAAAATAAATATTTTCACTTTTCTAAGTGTACTTTATTATATAGATGATATTATAATGCAATATTATAGTCGAATAGCGATCGTTTGTATAGTTTGTTTCTACGTTACATCACTTATTTTTGTCTGTTTTCACGTTCTACCCAGCATATAGCAAACTATATAGAGGAAACCTGGAACCTGGAAAATAGAGTTGCACTCCATCCCCTTTAAGATACTTCCGTTCCTCACTTTCCACCGCATTCTGAGGCATTGTGTGGTTAATGTCGTGAAACAACGCCGCGCTTTGCCTCGCTAACAGAGCGAAGAAATAAAAATATCGTAATATCTAAACGAAATTGTATTACATTTACATTTTAAATAAAATATAAAATCAATAAAGCATTTAATACTTTATTATTTACTAACGAAAACAAGTAAGTAAAACATAACATTACAAAACTTAATTCAATATCCTTATTAACTTCCTAAGTAAATTTAGCTTTACTGCTATACGCGTATAATGGTGGCGTATCTATACAGTAAACGTCGCTTCAGATGTTTATAATGCTAATCTTTTGACCCGGATAATCCATCATTTATAGCCCGCTCTAATATGTGGACTTTAGTCTGTAATCCTATAAATTTAATCAAAGCAAATTAAACCTTCCATTAATTTTGAACGTTATATGCTTACCTTAAAGCAGAGATATACTAAAATTTCTATACAAAATAACTGAAATATGTTTATTTATTATATAAAGCTGTGTTGTCTAATACGACATGAGATTAAATAATATGCTAATGGGAAACTGAGTGTCTTAAAACTAGGTTCCCTCTGTCTACCCTGCTGTGTGCGGGATACAGCGTGAAGCTGATTTATTTTAGTTTTTTTTTAACTAATAATGTTCCTAATTTAATATTCATGAACAAATAGAAGAATGTAATAAAGGAAAATTATCGAGAAAAAAATCAACCAAGCAATGATATCAAGATTAGGTTATTGATTATGATTGAAAATTGAATAGGATTTTTAAGCATAAAGAAAAATTATAATTTATTTGTCAATTATAAATAACGCTTAACGCTAAAGCAGGCATGCAGAAACAAAGAAAACCTGATGGAACTCTAAGTCGCGCTTTGCCTTATATATTTTTATCTTAATAGCAAAAAAACGAAAATTTTAAATATTTCATTTCACGAAATCCCGAATTTCCCGGGAATCGAACCTACAATCGCCGCGTCTACACTCACAAGCTTGAGCTAATGCGCCACGCGGCCTTAATTGTAACAATTTTCTAATATCCATATACTATATTGTACAATATAAAATACCTAAACCATGATATGTGAAATATAATACACTAAAATGAAATGGCAAATTCATATAACAGACAAAGACGAACACCGAATCCGACAATCCATTGATCTCTGGAACAAAAAAAAAAACAATCTCGAAGATATTTTCGCGAATCATTCCAGGCATTGTCCCGGTAATGTAGTAACGGAGAGTGGTAACAAAAACCTCCATTTAATTGCGTTGGGGAAGCTCGCTGAAAGGAGGGCCCTTTGTTCTCCCGGGAGGCCTCTATCCGGGGCTGGCTGACTCATCAATTTCCCGGGATTGACGGACACGCAACGATCGAGATTTAGTTTCCTGTCCAACTAATTCTACTCGACGATCTGTCTCTTTACATCCTAAGCGCTTGTTGGTTGGCACTCGAGCGAAAAATTCCGCTAAGAGCTTACTTAGTGTTCCATCATGTTCTAATTTATCGTGCTTAAAAGAGTACTTTTACTATGTTCTTATATTTTCTTATAAATAAATGTCATTTTATTAGATATTATTTTTAAGTATCTCCTTCATTAATAAGCCTGAGGCTATGTGGATGTGGCTGTAATGCGACAGTTGTAAGTTCGATCCTGACTCAAGGGAGTGAACTGTTATTTATTAATATTTCACATTTTATTAATTACCACCAAGATAAAAGCCCAGCGTTGAGTTCCGCCACTCAACACGCAATAAAAAAATTGGGCGTAAAGTGGGAAACGCAGTATCTTGATACTAGGTTCCCTCTGCCTACTCTAAAGTTTTCGTGATACAGCTTGAAGTGATAATCTTTTCAAATACGCAAAAAGGAACGTAACGCATACAAATAAATCACACAAATTCCCCTGATTGGAGATCGAACATACAACTATCGAACGCACAAACGGAAAATAATTAATTATAACACAGAGACGAAATTTACGAATTAATTTTCTATTTCACTAATTCTAATTAAATAGTCAGGAAACCAGCTGATATACTCCTTACCGGATGGAGCGTCTTAATTGATACTCATTTATATATATATTCACAGAGGATCAGGTAGCTGCTTTTAATGTACGTACCATTAGGCTTAATAGAATTTTAACTATAATAACATATTAGATGTTTGTTTGTTTGTTTCATTCTAAAAATCTTAGAGTAAGTAATATAGAATGAATATTGAGAAACGCATAAAGAATTTAGAACCGAACACGATTTTCGTTTTTATCATTTCTTCTTAGCGCATAAATTAAATTAAATAAATCAAAAACTAAATTAACTTGTATCTCGCACACAGCAGGGTAGCAGAGGGAACCTAGTGTTAAGGCACTCCGTTCCCCACTTTCTGCCGAATTCTAGAGGCATTGCGTGTTGAGTGGCAGAACACAACGCCGCGCTTTGCCTCGACACCAGAGCGAAGAAAATGGAAATATAAATTTAAGTAAATATTTCATCTCCTCGAGTGGGAATCGAACCCACAACCAGTCAGGTTTTACAGTCACACTTTGTGCCGCTGCGCCACGACTGGCCTCAAAATAAATAACACTTAAAAAGAGAACTTTTACGAATATAACTATCTTTTTAAACGTCCGTTAAAACTTACAACTTAATAAGAATATTTTATAAACATTTTAAATTCAGCAAAGCTAATAAATAATATTGATAAAAAACAAATTGTTCTTATCAATGGTCGAGATCTGTAATTCCCGCGAGTGACATTTTGGAGTGACGTTAAACTAGATGTCGCCGCAAATCCCCTGTCTCCGCTAATGCCGTGTGATTTGCTTATCTTCATACCCTATATGTTATATAAAAATGTTACATAGATTTATTTATTTTAAACGTTATATAATACTACTAAAGTTAATAATGAGGCCGTTGTGGTGTAGCGGCACAGCGTCTGACTGTAAACGCATAGATTATAGGTTCTATTCTGACATGAGGTAATGAATAATTAAAGACAAAGCGCGGCGTTCAGTTCCGCTACTTAATAAACAATATTGCGAAAGTGTCGTAAAAAGTAGAGACAAGACTGCCTTAACACTACATTCCCTCTGCCTATCCTGATAAATGCGGGATTTTGCGTGATCTTTTAACTATAAAAGCCTTTAACATAAATAAAAATATTACTTTCGGAAAGTAGATTTGTGTAAATATTAAAATACGCTATCGTAAGAAAACCAGCCCGAGATTCGAGACCCAACTGAGATAATATCATTTTTAACCAACCCAGCCGGCAATCCTCAATCAAAACAGAAATAATCCAAATGATAACTAACTAACTAAAAACAAAACAAATAAAAAACAAAAACGAAAAGTATTATTCATATAACAAACTGTTCAACAACAAAAAATAAAATTAAAAATATTAGCCCAAATTTATACCTTACCTCACCAAGTAAAATTGTTTACAACCGGTGCAGGCGCCGTTTTCATTTCGCCATGTTTTCCCAGAGGACCTGAAACATGCAGACCCGACGTTATATTTCAATATGGCTGACTAAAACAAGCATAAATTTAACATCGACATCCCATGTTTTATGGAAAACCAATATGTCTCGGTAGCGGCGCGCGTGTAGCTCGCGTACGAGGTTTATATACTATGTATCTACGGTATTTACGGGTAAATGCTTGGAAAATATAATTTTGACTGGTTTATGTTAATATTTTGAGATCCAGTCGTGGAGGGGTAGAAGCGGTTGTAAATGGGATAGGTTGTGAGGTCGATTCTTGTTTTATTTATTTACATTTATATTTTCATTTCTTCGCTCTGGTGTTGAGGCAAAGCGCGGTGTTGACAATGCCTTTAGAACTTAGCGGAAAGTGGGTAACGGAGTGTCTTAATATTAGGTTCCCTCTGACTGCAGTGTTGTGTGCGGGATACAGCGTGAATTCTACTCGAGGAAATGAAATATTGTGGATGTATTCTCATCTCATCTCATTGAAAAGGAAATGAAAAAAATTAAATTAAACCAAATGAAATTGTGTATTGGTAAGAATTTTAGTTCCTAGGGTAAATTTACTTACGTTACCCAAAAAATAATATGCTTTACCTACATTACACGGAATAGCTTGAATATAGTCGTACTTATTGAGAAAATTAAAGATTATAATACTTATTGTATGGGCATAATTTTATTGTTTTACCCTGAACCAATTATTTTGATATTGAAAATATTGATTTTGACACCTACCTACTAAAAATTAAATCTTAGATATCTATCTGTTCAAATAACTTTCAGGCAAAATAAAGACTCGTGTGCTCTAACTGCATCGAGTCTCTGTTGTCATTTTCTGTTCTTTATTTTAATTACTTTTAATCTTTTTAGTTGAACACAATTTACTTTGTCAATCTCATGTAGATTAAAGGAAAGTAAAAACTTGAGCAAATAATTCTAAGCAAACTAGTTTCATTAATTAAATCATTTACTGAATTTAATTTATTAAATCTAGTACGGCAGGTAAATGAACTAAAATATTTCTGTCTATACCTACTCTATTCTCCACTTTCTCCCGATTTTGTGTACGGAGAAAAAAAATGTGTGATAACATTTTTTTGTACGTGTACGATCGAAACCACAACCGTCGCGTATACAGACGTTGTATGGGAGAAGTGGCATGAAAGAGCCAGGTTTTGAAAAAGCCACCTGCAATATAATAGTAGTTTAGGAATGGACTCGATAGAATATTTTATTTTTAAATGGCAACACAGATTTCCCATCACCCACAAAAAATTTACACATCTTCGGCACCAACGAACGCCGATATGCCGACTTGAAGTTTTTGGCACTCAAAAGTAACTTTTTTACCTCATTTGAGTTATTTTTTAGTATTTCATTGTAAACAAATATAGGTACTTGGATTGTGGATCGAGTTTATGTATATATTTGGCCTTGTAAATGGATTAAAACTGAATTTCAAAAGTTTTGATATCGTTGTGATTTTGAGGGTTATATTTTTTTAAAGAATAAGTTATGAAAGAGCCGGGTGGATGGGCCTTGAAAGAGATGGCTCTTTCATAACCGGTTCTTTCATGACCTCGAATTAGATTTTTTTAAATTGATCATAATTATAATAAATATACATTCTTAATAAACATTATTAAATTATTTGCTACTGATATTTCATTATGGAGAAGTCTGATCCCAAAAAACTCGAAAATAAACCAAGAAAATTCAGACTTCTTCTTTCAGACATTCCGAATTCGTCTGATTCTATCATATTGGCTGAAGTAAAAAAAAAAGGTAGATTGAAGCAAAACAAAGTCCAATACAAATAAAAATAGTGATGATTGCATGGAGCAATATTTAAAAAAAAAAGATCTCATAATTTAAGTATTTTGTTTTTGAGAAGATATTATTAATTTATTATTAAGTTAAATTTTCATTATTTTTATTAATAAAATAACTATCCGCCTCTAAAATATAAAAAAAAGAATATAAATAAAATAATATAATATGATTGGTTTAAATAATATGAGATTGTTCGAATTATTTACTTCAAATGATTAATATAATTTAAAAAAACATTACTTTTTAATAAGGATTATTAAATTGTTTTTATTTAATAGTGCATTGTTATTATTTAGCATAATTTTCACTATTACATCTCATAATATAAGACTGGCTCTTTCATAACTTTTGGTGGCTCTTTCAATACCGAAGTGTTATGAAAGAGCCAAATGACACATTTTTTTAAAATGAATATTTTATTGCTTTTTTATTGTATTTAAAGCTTATT
>JAATLQ010035855.1:0-20520 GCA_013421005.1 Heliconius erato x Heliconius himera | reverse complement strand
ATGCCACCTCTCCCTTACCACTGCGCCACAAAGGCCTAATTTTATTTCATTATTTTCACAAAAAAATCTTCCAATGCTTAAAACAGTAATAAATAATATAAATATATAACTTCAAGATAGTGTTAATTATTAAGTAATTTAAATTTTAATTACACTTTGAGGAAAATATAAGATCATCCCCCAGGGATAATGCTCGTTTCATTCGCGCATTAATTAAATTTACACCCCCCGAGGTATTCATTTCTAGACGCGAAATACTACCTCTAAATTAAAAATGGCTATGTTTTATTACTAATTCTGCAGTATCGCTATTATGAGTAAGATAACTTTTGACATTTTATTTGAAACTTATTTTATTAAATTGTTTATCCTCTTAACAAAGAGTGACTGTAAACGTGACTGGTTGTGGGTTCGATCCCCTCGAACTCGAGGAAATTAAATATTTATTTAAATTTATTATATTTTCAGTTCTGCACTCTGGTGTCGAGGCAAAGCGCGGCGTTGAGTTCCGCAACTCAGCACGCAATACCTCCTGAATTTTGCGGAAAATGGGGAACGGAGTGTCTTAACACTATATTCCCTCTGCCTACTCTGCTGTATGCAGGATACAGCGTGAAGCTGATTATGTACCTATATAAATCATAAATAAAATATTAATAATTAATAAATCATAAATAAACATATTCTTAAGCGATTATCGCATAGTTAATGCTAGCTAGCTCTAGCAAACGGATAGAGGCAGTAAGTAAAACACAATTTTTCTCAGAATATCGCCGTCCACTACTGAACGAAAAATATTATTATAATACGTATATTATAAAAAAGTAACTAATCTTATTATTCTCTTATTCTCTTTTCGCCCCTTCTATAACTTTGAGTTATTGTGCATTCATATATTGAGCTGCATTGACCCAAGGCCGCAATTTAACTAATCAGAACTAGAAAAATATTCACGGTACGACTTGCACCCACTATCATACTATATACCGTAATAATTTTCTTTTAATCTTCTTTTAATTTTAATAATTATATTCGACTCTTTTCTTTGCATAACCTATCTACATACATATACATTTACGAATAATTATATACAATATTTGTTTTTAACATAATTTTTATATTATTATTACACAAATTTACAAAATATTTTATATTTTTAACATTTTTAAAGTGTTAATCCACACTTAGGAAAGAAAAATAATTATTATTTTACTTATAAACAGAAAACATATAAAAATTTGAACGTAGCGGGACTCGAACCCGCGCCTCCTACAAACCGACCAGGAGGCGCGGGTTCGAGTCCCGTTACGTTCAAATTTTTATACGCTTTCTAAATAAGTAAAATATTTAATATTTTTAATACCTTAAACAATATTATATTTTGCAAAGTGACTGCGGCTCGCCAACCAACACCGGTACATTAAACTTGCGGCTATTACACAAAAACTTTTCTCTTGATATTAAAGCTAATGAGTTAACTTTACGCTCTTAAGAGATTACCTATTTCACGATGGCAATTCGCGCCAAACATTTATAAATTAACTAAATAAATGGTATACGAAAACGACGAGAGCTCATTTAAACTTTTTAACAATAGACTATGATGATAGCGTAAGTTTATTGTGTTTGCAATTATTATCTTATTTAAAGAGAGAGAGAGAGAGACTGTAGTGGCGTAGTGGCACAAGCGTGTGACTATTAACGCGAGGGATGTGGGTTCTATCTCTATTCGGTAGAATGAATTATTATTTATTAATATTTTTATTTCTTCACTATAGGGACGAGGCAAAGCGCATCGTTAAGTTCCCGCCACTCAATATGAAATGTCTAAAAATTCGGCGGATATTAAGGAACAGAGTGTCTTAACACTAGGTTCTCTCTGCCTACCCAGTTATATAGCAGATACAGCATGAAGCTGAAAAACTATCTTATATCAAATTGTTATATTAGTGCCAATTTCTTTAATTAATAATTCGTGGCTAAATGAAATTATGATTCTTTATCTTCACGCTTATCTTGCACCTATCGGGACTTACAAAGAGTTAAGACACTCCGTTTTTTAATTTCAGTTCAATGCCATGCTTGGAATTATTCCCATTTAAAAAAAACTATTAGAACGTCTAATTAATAATTGTTTAATATTCAAGTTTATTCCGTCCGTATTCTATTTTTCAATTTCAATGAAAATATAAAAATCTATAAAGATATAATCTTCTAGAGACAACTATGTAAAAGATTTTATTAAGGTTAAATTCTTTAAAATATACATCAAACAAAAAATCTAAATGTATTATTTCTAAACAAATTGTTATCCATTTATTAACTATATGAAAGATACATAACAAAATTATAACAACCAATGAATAAGGGCTAACTCAACCAGTCTGCTTCCACCCTTCCCTTTTAAAGAATATCGATCGAGCTTGTAGACGGTGCCTAAGCCCTATGAAAACAGTTAACGCAACATAAATCTGCTCGGTTGGCTGGCTTTGAGCCAAACGCTCGTGGTATTGGACCTTAGGGTTTAACAAACTGACCATTTTGCTGGTCATAATTTAAAGTAAAAATACTATTGACATTTTAATATGAGAATATATGATGTCAATAACCATTTATTTTGTATATATCTGGTTGTGTTTCGACGTGAATAATTATAATGTTTTGGAAGTGGATTGAATCTGGTGAAATTTGTTAGTTTTTTTTTTAGTTTTCGATTTAGGGGTGGTTTTATAAGATTTATTTTTGATGCAGTCATGATAGGGTTGGAAGGGATTCGACGATAGTTGTGATATTACATATTTTCCAGTGTTAGTTAAATAAAATAGAGTTTGAGACTTGTTTTGCCATGTCTATTTTTCAATAGTTACAAAATATGAAATATAAGTTACAAGCGACTTATACGCAGCTTCGTCCGCTTGACGTTATTGTTTATTATTTTATAGCCAAATTATACCATTTTTTGTAATAAATTGTAGCCTATGCCATATTTTGATGTACAAGCTATATTACTGTAAAGTATTATCTAAATTCGTTCAGTAGTTATTGCGTGAAAGTGGAACAAACATCCATTCTCATTTTTTCAAAAAAGCTAATTATATTATATATAATATTACTTTAATTAAGTCGATTAATGAGAAAAAAGAAAAATAATTAGCATCTGTTACTGCAACGTAACATAACAATTAAAATGTAAATTTACTATATTTAAATACATTTGTTAAGCGCATTATAGTAATTCCAAGTTAAACTAAAACGACTACACATAATGTCTTAAGAGTAAAGCCAAACGAGACACTCCGTAGTATACATGCAAATTGCAAGCCACAGAGACAATTGCTTTAGCTTAATTTAGTCCAAAACTGCATTGCATCTGCATAGAAACTTTGGTCACAGTGTGTATTTGAACAATATTTAAGTACTTGCCAAGTTACTATAAAGTGTCTTGGCAAGTACCTACGTTGTAGTTAAGCTTAGAGGCGATTTAGTTGTAGGTAGATTTTGAATTTTAGTGAAAATTTTGTAGTTATATCTATGTAATTGCTACGGCAAACAAGATTATATACGAAGAAGTATATCAGAGGAATTATCATGAGGTCAGTCGTGGCGCAGTGGCACAGGGGTGTGACTGTAACGCGACGGTTGTGAATTCGATCTCCACTCGAAGGAATGAATTATTATTTCTAAATATTTTCAATTCTTCGCTCTGGCGCCAAGGCAAAAGCTCGGCGTTGAGTTCCACCATTAAACATATGCCTCAAAAAAATCGGCGGAAAGTGGGGAACGGAATGTCTTAACACTAGGTTCCCTCTGCCCTGCAAAAGCAGGGTGCTTTATGCGGGATACAGCGAGAAGCCAAATAAAATTATCCTATTGATCTTTTTTTTACACTTCTCTGTCGCATTATATTATTAACAAATATTAGAAAATGATTAAATCACCTACTAAACAAAGCTATACAACACAAAAAAAAATATTATTTGAAACTATTGAGTCAGTAATACAATCCGAATTATTAAAAGCATTTTTAAAATATATTTTGGCAACAAATGTTTTCTTCGCTTATCTTCCCGCTTATCCTGCTTACAATAAGCTACACCCAGATAAGTCGACAGAAGGCTGTTAGCTTAATTGCATTTGCATATCGCACTTACTTCTATTGTGAATATTATCAAGGGAATAAGAAAGAATACCAGCTATTATTGTTAGTATCTAGAACTTTGAACGAGAAAAATAAAATAAAAGTATATCATACTATTATATATTTCTGCATTTCCGAATGCTACAACTTTGTACATAAAACGGGATTTCTGTATATTCGTTTTAAAACTTCGTAGGTTTATGTAACACGTAATATTTGTTCTAAGTGAGTATTTGTGTATTCTACATTTGGTTGAACATTTTATTTCATAAATTTACATAATTTCTTTTTGTTATTTTTTATTTTCATGAAAAAAAATTATAAAAAAAAATATATTTACAATATTTTTATATTTTTAATTTTTTTATATTTTTAAGTAAAACTTATATAGATAAATTTTAGACCTACATATAGGTAGATGCACTCTTTGTACAGCCAAGGGAAATGATTAAAAACAATTATGATTTAATAATCTTGTATAGCAGGCCACATAACTAAGCTATAACACGATTGTATTGTTGTTGTATTTAGAATAAAGTGTTATTTATTTACAAATGTAATTTCAAGTCAAGCAAAGTTGATTTAAAAAAAACTATTTAAAAATAATAATTAATTCTTCCGAGTGGGTCTATCGCGGTCAGTTAGACTCTGTATCGCCACCGCCACACAACGTTCTCAAAAAAAAAAATAAGTTAAATTGCGGCTATAGCTATAGCTTTTTCTAAATTTATTTTAACTTGTATAGATAGTAGGTCATACGAAATTGGGACAGGCTGACTGACAAGTCGCTCTCATTAGCATTGTTGTGAAAAAAAATTAAATATTTATATTAACTTAAAACTTAACAATAAATATATCACAGAAAAGTAATTTTTTATAAAGTTATTACAGCAATAAAAATAATAAATATACATACTGGCAATTTGAAACTTGCAGTTGTAATATTATGAAAGTCGTAAATAATATTTATGAAAGTTTGTTCAAGGCAATATTATTAGCGCGACGCGAAGTCTGGATTGCATATACTCATACATACATTAAATAAAAAATGAGTTTCACGCTGTATCCTGCACACAGCAGGGTAGGTAGAGGGAACCTAATAACAAGACATCCGTTTCCCACTTTTCGCACAATTCTGGAGAAATTGAGTCTTGAGTGGTGGAACTCAACGCCGCGCTTTTGCCTCAACACCAGATCGAAGGAATGAAAATATAAAATTAAATAAATATTTCGTTTCTTCGAGTGGGGATCGAACTCATCACCAATCGCACTTACAGTCTTTGTGTCCCTGCGCGAATGGCCTCATTATACATTAAATAAATATAGTTTTATAGGTAATATATAACAAAATGCATTGTGCTAACTCCATAAATGTCCATCCATTTAAATTTATTTAGTAAAATAATTCGTTTTAATAAAGGTTCTTTATTACGTCGTATTTAATATAATATTCTCTATTTATGAAAGTAATTATAAGCACTGTTACAGGTAGCGTAATAATTTAGTGATGTAAATTTGTGTATATTTTAAGCTTAATTGTAATATTTATTAAAATATTTTTGTTGTATTAATATTTATTAAAATGGGCAGACAAAAGGAAGCTAGTGTTAAGGCCCTCCGTTATAAAGTTTCCGGTGAATTTTTGAGGCATTGCATGTTGAGTGGTGGAACTTAACGCCGCGCTTACTATGTTACCAGGGCGAAGAAATGAAAATATAAATAAATAATAATTCATTCTCTCGAGTGGGTTTGAACCACAACCGTCACGTTTACATTTAAACCATTTTTTTATTTAAAGCATTTTTTTAATCTCTCAGACTCTTGTGAGTTCGATTCTCGCTCTGGTAACAAGGCAAAGCACGATGAGTTCTACCACTAAACACGCAATTGCTCAAGAATTAAGCGGAAAGTGGGGCACGGAATTCCTAAATGAAGAATGGTGGGGCTAAAACAACCAAACCAAAGTCTTCTTTTACTAGCAACAAGTAAGCTTTACCTTGGTTAGATGTAACAATTAACTGAGGTTTAACTGATTTATTTTTGTGTAACATATCTTTCTTCTTTAGACTTATAAAGAAAAAAGCGAGTGACTTTAATACTATTATTAAAGTTTATTCAAAAAACAACTCAATTATCAACTCTTCTTCACAAAAACGAAACAAAACTACTGGATTGTATATCAGTTTCAAATTAAATTTAAATTTAACCCCTTCCCACAAACATACAAACAGACTAAAAACACACAGTAAAATTTGAATTTCAACAGAAAAAGCCAACCAAAAAAGTACATTAGCAGTGAATAGCGTTAGTGCATTTTAATTTCGACTCGGGTACATCAAACGGCAAAATGGCGGCGGCAACGGGTGGGGTAAGCCGTTGTCGTAACTTCGAGCCCGTAGCGACATCTATAATTCTGGCAAGCTATCATAAATTAACATAAGTATTAGACTTCGTGTGGTACAAATTCTGTGCACGACTGTACTTATTTGAAATTCGGGTCGATTTAGTAAATTGAGGTGTAATTAAACGAGAAAACCAACGGAATGCGGTTTTGACGTTAACTTGTGTTAGGAAACACGTTCGTTGATTACAGTAAGTTTGTATAATGGAGGTGTTTTTGTAGCTGTTTTTGATATGTAATTACTAAAACTTTTTTCTTTTATATCATTGTTAGAGTGTTTTTTTAATAACTGTTACAATCTATTTAGTCAAATATCATAGAAAAAATCTTATAAAAAATAATTCTGCATGAATACTATATTATTGTCCCGTTATTAACGTTTAACATACGGAACGGATCTCAGCCGAGTATTACTTAGAACGCATAGATTATACCTAGAGTCAAAACTGTTGAAATTTTTCGAATGAATGTTTACTTTTATGGCAATCATATCACCCAATATCACTAAGAAATTAGAGAAGACATATTCGAGGTATCTCTAATTTCTTTCTTTCTTCTCTAAAAACTTCAAGATAATCGATAAAGCTAAGAAACAAGATATAAAATAAAATATTTCTTTATTTATTACATACACTCGTTCCATGATATTATCTAAAATGAACTCTCATAATCCAAATTCTACTATAATCATAAATCCAGTAAAACTCGCTTAATACGATCTCGAGTAATACGATTTTCTGCATAATACGCCATTTTATGAGAGTCCCTGCAACTTGAGATATTTTTTTTATATATTTAATAACGCTTAATATGTTTATCAACCCTTTTAATACTTCCCCATGTGGGTGGTAAATATTTCATCTGGTGTGTACATCATTATCATAAAAAATGGAACTCTGACAGCTATCGATCATTGACTGTGCCTGATGCGATTCTAAACATAAAAGTGTCATGAGAATAATAAAACCTGGAACATTTCAAGTAAACCATTTCAATAATAATGTTTTGGAAAAAAAACGTGTAAGAAACACTGGAGTTTTTCTGGATGTATGATAAAGATAAATAAACAACGATTTTGTCAAATACCCACATAGTAGCAGCAGTTAACAATTTAAAAATTTTTTAGATTATGTAAATCTAATCGATGAAGCACTGTAAGAGTTAAATTATGAAAAAATCGATTCGATTCGATTTTATAAACTTACAATACAGACATATTTCGTTTTATATTTTCCTCTCACTTCATACGCGTTCCCGCTTAAGGCGCGTTTTGGTTGGAAATCGTCTTAAGCGGGTTTTACTGTATTATCCTAGCCAATGAAATCAGCCAAATGTATGAAAAATAGGTATATATATAAAATTGATGGTTATAATAAAATCTTTAATTAAAATTTTTACCACAATATGTTGAAAAAGAACAGCTACAATGAAAAAGAGGTACAAAGGCCACCAGAAAACTTTAATGTCAAAACTTATGCCTAGTATAAATTTTCTTGCTAATAGGCTTTCAATTGTTAGTACGATAAACCGATTATAAATTTGGAATTTAAAAAAATCGTATATGAGAAAACACTTCGTATTTGTAAAATATAAATTTAATATTATTTTGTAATATTTATTTATTTATATAATAATATAAATGAACAATATACCGACATACATTATTTAAAAAAAAATCTAATGCAAAAAGACTGTTTATATTATAAAATGTAACCCTTTTAACTTTGAACAAAATTGTAAACTTTACAGAACTGACTTTATAATTACTAAATCATAAAAGAAAGAACTTTTAGAAGATACAGACAGTTTGTGCTGTAATACAATACGCAAAGCTGTAAAAACTTAAGAATTGTTGAATTAACTTATTAATAATTCATTTTCATTTTCGAGATCGCTAATTTTATGTCTTTGTTAATGTCTGCAGTAAAATAAGACATTGGTGGTACTTGGCCCAAGTACTCTACAAGTGACTTGGCCCAAGTACTCAGTGAGATCTAATTGCGTTCTCTTTCTAATAAAAATCCGAGTTGGAGTTGGGCCCCATTTGGCCAACTAAATGTGGGTAATAAAGTTGGATTAGTACTTTAGTTTTCTAGTAAGCTACACTTTTAGAGCGTCATAAAGCACACTTTACTTTTATAATGTCTATGAAACATCAAAATTTTATTACCACTGTGTATCTTTCGTTAGTAATGCATTTTTGTTTGAAAATATTATATTATAACTACCTTGAACATACTTATAAATGCGATTATGTACAGATTACAATAGAAATTTAGAAGAAATGTTAAAATAGTCTATTAGTTTATTATCAAAAGCATGTTATGATGTAAAAAAAGAAGTAATTATTTCAAAAATAATACCCAAATAACATTTAAAATACTTAATTCCTGTTGTCATGGACATATATTTTATTTAGCTTCATAACAGGGAAGGCAAAGGGAACTCAGGTTCCCTTCCCTTCACTAAGTTCCCAGGAACTTAGTGTTAACACACAACGTTCCACTATAAAAACACTTCTGTTACACACTTACCATCGAATTCTAGAGGCATTGCGTATTGAGCGGCGGTACTCAACGCCGCGCTATTCATCGTTGCCAGAGCGACGAAAATAAAATATTAAATATTTCATTCCTTCAATTGAAAATTGAACTCACAACTGTCGTTTTAAGGCTACTACCCTTAAGCCACGACGGCCTCAAATAAATGTTCTTGAAAAAATAAGGTCAGTCGTGGCGCAGGGGCACAAAATGTGACTGTAAAATCGGCTGATTGTGGGTTCGATCTCTACTCGACGAGATGAAATATTTATTTAAATTTATATTTCCATTTCATCGCTCTGGTGTCGGGGCAAAGCGCCATTCAACACGCAATGCCACCAGAATTCTGTGGAAAGTGGAAAACGGAGTGTTCTAACACTAGTTTCCCTCTGCCTACCCTACTATATGCGGGATACAGCGTGAAGCTGATTAAAAAAACAAATAAGAGAAGATAAACAAGAAATCTCATTTCTCCAAGCCCAAACTGAACAAAGATTATACTCAATATTGATTTAATTTAGTTGAACTGTTATCCCCACAGCGGTAAACAAGCGGAACCTCAGCTTCATAACCGCTCGTAGAGTCAAATTGCTTCAGCCATATCATACACAAGCCGCCAGGGGATTGAGTGTTTGGTTTTGTAATAGAACAAGAAAATATTTACACAACGAAAACGTTTACACGTTACTCCGCTACGATATTACCTAATAATGCAAAAGAAAATACGTATATTTGTAAAGAAATCTTTATAGAAAATACGAAATAAGTTCTTTATGGTAATGTTAGAGGATAGATAGAGTTTTTTTTGTTGCGTTTTTTTTGTTATTTTATAAAAAAAAATAGAGTATTGGTATAACACATAACATTTGTAAGAAACTCGCCGCGTAATCAAAATTTATAGGACATTTCCCACAAACCTACCCCTATATGAAATTAAGCTGTACAATTAGAAAAAATATACAAAAAATATATATTAATATTATATTAAAAATATATTATTAATAAAAAATTGTAATTGATTTCATACTAAGTAAGTGTACATAAATCTGATCGCAGACCACGGTGTCTATGCCACGACGCTACAACGAAACAATTGACCTAACTTTTTTTTATGGAAAAGGACAAGGCAAGCGAGCGTTCGGGTCACCTGATGGTAAGTGATCACCGCCGCCCACGGCCCCGTGCAACACCAGAGGAGCTACAGGTGCGTTGCCGGCCTTTAAGGTGGAGATAGACGCGCTTTTTGAAGGTACCCATGTCATATCGACCTGGAAACACTGCCGCGGGTAGGCCATTCCACAGTTCCGTGGTGCGTGGATGGAAGTTCCCACGAAACCGCACAGTAGCGGATTGCCACGTATCCAGGTGGTGTGGATGATATTTTAGCTTGTGAAGTACTGTGCGGTTAGAAAATTCGGCGGCAGGTAACAGGTCAAACAGTTCTTCAGAACACTCCCCATGATAAATGCGGTAGAGAACGCACAGCGAGGAGACGTCTCTACGCAAAGGAAAAGTGTCAAGCCAGTAGATTGTTGTAGTATATACCATATAGCCTTTTTCGATGAAATTATTCTATAACATACTTTTATTCAGTTCAACCCAGTAGTTTCTGTGATTAGCGTGCTCAATCAAAAAATACTTTTAAAATTTATAATATTAGCACAGAAGATTTTCATTTCCTTTCAATCTGGTGTCTTTTGATCATCTTCGACAAATCGGTACTGACAATATCTGGAAGATGTCCTAATAAGGAAGAAGAAAAGTGCATTAGCACTAAATAATCTATGCTGCTTTATATCTTTGCTAATACCAAGATAGGCGTATAAAAAATATCCTAGCTTTATGTCTATAGTTCAATAGAAATGCCTTCAACGAACGTGCAGAATCAGAGACTTGGAGTCATATTGCTTAATTTAAATGGTGTTGCCTTGTTTAAGGGACGAATAGTAACCTGAATATGTACAATCTACATATATAAGTAAAATTGGATATAATTTTAGTAAATTCGAAATATGGTTTATTGAAACATTTCTGAGATTTTCTTTTTAAACAGTGCAATTGCAAATAAATTGTTTTGGGGTATTAGAATAAAAATTTAAATAACCTAATATATAAAATAGATTTGTTAATGGTATGTTTATTTAATATTTAAAATTTATATTAAAAATTCTAAATATTCTCAATTGAATTAATATTTTATTAATTATAGAATGAACATACAATTTATTAACAAAAAATCAAAGCTCCGATGGCAGTTCTACTAATAATAAGCAACAGCTCGTTGCTGATCTTTTCAACGTCAATGTTACAATTTAATTTGAGTAGCGGCACTCAACGCCGCTCTTTGCCTCGACACCAGAGCCAAGAAACAGAAATATAAAATTTAAATAAATATTTTATTTCCTCGAGTGGGGATCGAACCCACAACTGTCGCGTTACAGTCACACCCTTGTGCCCCTGCGCCACGACGGCCTCATACATATATTTTATGCATATTAATTCCACACATATATTTTATGCTCTAAAAATTTCAAAAAAAATTGTGGCAAACTTAACAAAGAATATTGTTGAGTTCTATAAAATGTATTTAATATTGTTTTAAAATATGTAATAGTAATAAATAAATTTGATATAACTAACAATAAATAATTATTATTGAGTTTTTCAACCTAATCGAAATTATTAACTTGGCTGTCTACAGGTGTTTGAACACTCTACAATAAGGATGCTAGAATATTTTTTCTTAAATTGAATTTTAATTCAATTTGAAAATATATTTTATGTATGTTTATTATATAGTTTCTTATGGCGTTTTAAAATGAATACAAAGCTTATTACAGTTTCTAGATTTTCCAATAGTTTATTCGTAGACAAAAGACTGAAATTAAAATAATGACATAATCGATAAATATACTTCCGTCCATATGTAATTTTAATACAAATAAATTAAAATCTAAAATTTACGTAGAAGCAGCGAATATTTTTTTTTAACATATACATATTAATGTTTGCAATCTTATATACCCTACCATAGTTTTTCTGGACATAAGACACTTAATTCTGATAATTATAGGATATTCCCAAAAAAACACTAATTATTATATTTTCTCCTCCCCGAGACTTATAAAAAAATGGCGATGAGTTTTATCATCCAAGGCGCTATGTTTCTAAAATAGATGGCAAAAGGAGAACAGAGTGTTTTAGCACTGATTTCTCTCCGTCCTAGTCATTAAAAATATCTAATGTGTACAGTCAAAATTTTTTGAGGAAAAAAAAAAATATTTTTTTACATACTAATAAATATATATTTTAATAAGCTTAATAAAACTGTAAATATGTATTAAGTTAAAATAAAAAATAAAATACTTTTTCAAAGTTAAATTTTTATACGAAAATTAAAAAGTTCGGCTCCGTCGGAAAAGAAAGGACTTATCGGATTTAACTTCCGCGTTATCGCCTTAGCGCATTTAACTTTATCCATAAATTAAAGAAGAAAACTGCGAAACAAAATAAAGAATAATGATGAAAATAACTTTATTTTATAAGAATATTAACCATTAAAAACTTAATATACGTAATTTATAAAATATACGTATGTAGTAAAATAAATAAAAACATGATCATATTTAAAAATACTTATTAATAAATAATAAATATGTATAAATTATAAATATATTAAATAATAATAAAAAAATAAGTTAAATACGTTACCGTTTTGCCAGCTCTGTCAATAGCGACCACCATCTTAGTGCAGCATCTGAAAAAATATAATTTAATTTAGTTTTCTGGTATTTCATTTGATGTAAATAAAGGATACAAATGAAAAGCAAAAAAGAAGATAAGCGACAACAAAAGAGAAACAACAAATCAACAACACTTGTACGCGTCACTCGGTGAAAGGTGAGGGTACGAAATCACATTAGGGAGGGCTTGACGCCATCAAATTACAGGGAACTTGCCCCTAGAGATTAGAGGGTTTCAACAACTTTAAACATGGAAAGTAAATAATTTAAAATACGTACCGAAAATATGATGATGAATTCTCATTTCATGTTGAGTATTGTAGAATAGAAGTGATATTCTATATTGGCATCGAGTGGCGTTCACCGTTATCGTCAGTAGCTCAGGCGCGTCTAACTTTGCGGCGAGCCGCGCCCCTATACGCTACTTGTACTGAATCTCTACCCCTATTCCGGGCATCAGGAGGTGGAATCTCATCTAATTCGAATATCCTATAACAAAAGAAAATATATAAATAAAATTAAACTCTACACCATAGTAATAAAGTTTAAAATAGAATACGCGTGAACGCGCTTACGTCGTTTCGAAGTCTGCCGACTGCATTTTGGTACCCGGGGATGCTGCGCAAAACGGGAGTACGGAATACGAACGAGACTGCGAGGCGCTAGCGGGTGGGGAGGGGTGCGAACAGACAGGGGCTATTTGAATAGACTACGGCGGCTCTTTCCCGCGGCTATACCGGGGGAGGCGAACCCGCGTCCCATCACTATACCCCGGTACAAATCGGCAATGTAGAGTGCACAATAAATGTGCAGTTCCCATCACTGTTTTTATCTGGGCTCGTTTGTTTCGTGTAGGAAAAACAAAGGAGCGCAAGATAATTGAATCTGCCCTCATTACATTATCTGCGAAGCAAAAGCCAAGATGCTGCGAAGCGAATTGTATACAATTCTTTTATATTGCCTCTACGGTTATACAGTCAATTTTCATTTATTTTTATTATAATATATATTAGTGATATTGAGGTGGATTGAGGCCAGTCGTGGCGCAGGGGTATACGCGTGTGATTTTAAACGCGACAGGTTGTAGGCTCAATTCCCACTCGAGAAAACGAAATATTTTTTATTTTCATTTTTTCGCTCTGATATCGTAAAGCGCGACATAGAGTTCCGCCACTCAAAACGCAATGTTTCCAGAATTCGACAGACAATAAAGAACGGAGTGTCTCATCACTAGATTCCTTCTGTTGTTTAGCCTGGCTAATAAAATAAAATTTCATAATAAACACGTAAACAAGAGACGTAAATCCACAACCTACAATATCCAAGTCAGTCATACCAACAGATTGTCGGGATTACGTAGCGGTTACGCATGTTAAACCGATGATAAATCCACGTTGTCTCAGACCGGCCGACTGGTATCTGTAGATAGTTCTACACATACTGATATTGTGATTATGTACTGAGAAATGAGTGTTCGTTTTGTGTTACTTTATATGAAAACATATTAAGAATCGTATTTGAGGCCAGTCGTGGCGCAGGAGCATAAAGTGTGACTGCAAGCGTGACTGTTTGTGGGTTCGATCCTCACTCGAGGAAGTGAAGTATTTATTTACATTTATACTTTTATTTTCTTCACTCTGGTGTCGAGGCATAAGCGTGGCGTTGAGTTCCGCCACTCATCACGCAATGCCTCCAGAATTCGGCGGACAGTAGGGAACGGAGTGTCTTAACCCTAGGTTCCCTCTACCTACCCCGCTCTGTGCGGGATACAGCGTGAAGCTGATTTTATATTACAAGTTATATAAAATAAATCGAAATTTCTTTAAGGAATGAAAAGTTATTCTGAAGGGGAAATGGGTTTGTTTTGTATAGATATTACACTGTCGTTGTTGTTGTCTGTGTCATCTTAGATGTTTATTATATACGTTTTTCTTAGTGAATTAAAAGAATGTATGTGCCTAAATATCTATTTGTATATATTTATATAATATCTACATATTTTTATTGTTCGCACCCTATACAACTCTGACTTTGCTACTTCCAATATCATACGGTTGTCTGGAAGAGATCGCACTTGACCGATTTTTTGAATTGTTATTATTTTTATTAAATAATAAGATAACTTCATATATTTAAAATTAGCTCTGCTATAATCCTTTGTCTTAACAACATTGTTATTAATTTATTGAAGAACTTAGACGTATTAAGCAGCTAAAGCCAGCCTAAGACCCTCAAGTGATGCTGACAGCCAATGATTGATAACCGTGAGATGGTGGACTCTCCTTAATATATGTATATATTTTTGGTATTTTTACAGACATGTAAAAATATGTAATATAAAGTAATAATATGACTATTGTTGAAGCCAGTCGTAGCGCAGGGGCATAAAGTATAATCGACTGGTTGTGGGTTCGATCCGTTCGAGGAGATGGAATATTTATTTGCATTTATTTCATTTCTTCGCTCTGGTGTCGAGGAAAACGCGACGTTGGGTTCCACTACTCAACACAATGCCTCCAGAGCTTCGTGGAAAGTGGGCAACGTAGTGTCTTAACATTATGTTCCCTCTGCCTACGCTGCTACAGCGAGAAGTTGTTTTTATTTATTTATTGTTATTATAATAATAAAAAATGTTTTCGAATTTTTATACTAGAAATCAATGAATTAAAGTAAATACTTTTTAGTATACAAACTTATTTATTTACGAATTTTACATACGAAATTAAACAAAATAAATCAGCTTCACGCTTTATCCCTTACATAGCAGAGTAGGCAGAGGGGGCCTAGTTCTAAGACAATCCCTTTCAAACTTACCACTGACCGAATTCTAGAGGCATTGCATGTTAATTGGCGGTACTCAACGCCGTGCTTTGCCTCGGCACCAGAGCGAAGAAACGAAAATATAAATTTAAATAAATATTTAATTTCCTCGAGTGAGGATCGAACCCACAACCATAATTTCAACCAAATACTACATTTTTACGAAACCATTGTTGAAATCATGTAACGGTAAGGGAAGTCAGCTTTTAGCGAGCAACTTTTAAATACAGATCCGCTGTAGGGAGCGCCATTAATTGGTCGACGCGACGTACGTTTGGGCCCTCGCCAATTTAATGTATTACTTGGCTGGGTCACACTATTCCAGCCTATAACTTTATATACATTAGGAAAATACTAGTATAGTACTAGTATACACAAATTAATAAAAATATTCATTTAGCAAATGTATAACTATATTAAAAAAAATCAGCTTCACGCTGTATCCCGCACACAGCAGGGTAAGACACTCCGTTCCCCACTTTATGCCGAATTCTGGAGACATTGCGTGTTGAGTGGCAGAACTCATCGCCGCGCTTAGCCTCGACACCAGAGCGAACAAATGGAAACATAAATCTAAGTAAATATTTCATCTCCTCGAGTGGGGATCGAACCCACAACCAGTCGGTTTTACAGTCACACTACGTGCCGCTGTGCTACGACTGGCCTTAATGGTAAATATTAACAAAAATATATTTACTGATAAGCAGATTTTACACCTTAGTTAATGTCTAATCAGACAGTAGTTAAGTTAGTTAGTTTTTATCAAAATCTATCCTGAAGTTGCTAACATATTATGACTACTATGCCTACGACTATATTCCTTTTTTTCTGTTTTCACGCTGTATCCCGTATTTAGTAAGGTAAGAAAAGAAAATCTAGTGGTAATACATTCCCTAATAAATGCTCCAGTTTGTTTTACCAGGGCGGAGGAATCAAAATTAATCATTCTCCCAAGTGGATCTATCCCGGGGTAATCGCGTGTTCAGTAAAGGTCCCAATGCCGCAAAATATATAAATTTCTTTTTTTTCAGTTTTACGTTGTATCCCGCACATGGCAGTGTATGCAGAGAACGACACTCCGTTCCCTATTAAGGAACTTCCATTCTCCATTTTATCCTACTAAATAATTAATTTCCCTGAACCGGGAATCGAATCCACAAAAGACGAAGTCACAAACATTGCTTATACAATTTTCTATTAAATTGAATTTTACCAATGCCTTTCAAAGTAAATAACACTTTTATTTCAATAATAAAAATATAGAAACAAAAGCTCAGCTCCATTTTTATTATCAACATGTTTAAGTGCTCGAAAGCGCAGCGCTGGTGCCGATCCAAATAGGGCTTTAACGTCGTTATTCTGTAAAATATACTCCTATCGTAAATACAATAGTTTTATAAACTGTATTTTGTATGGATAGTGAAACCATGCTGTGGTGGATGCGGGAAGTAAATTAATGTTTGCTACGAAATGAGCGTATATTAAAATATTATCTATTTTGTTCGGCCAAACCAGTGGCGTAGGGGCGCAAGCGTGTGAATGTAAACGTGAAAGATTTTGGGTTCGATTCTCATTTGACAAAATGATATAATATTTTCATTTCCTCTATCTGGTAACGAGTCCAAGTCAGCATTGATTTCGGATATTTGTTCAAGCTAATCTCAGAAATGGATTTAACCAATTTACTATATTAACATTAAGTGTTTGTTTTATTTCAATCGGTTTAAAGATAAAAAAGTTAATAATAACATTTTAAAGAAATTGTCCGACAAAATTGTTCTAAATAACTGCCTTATTGAATTGGATGAAATTTTACTTTTCAATATAAGACTCCTACTCGTACAAGAAAGTTTCCCTAACAATATCTTCAAATACGGCAAAAAGATCACGTTTGTTGTATGTTAGACTTCAAGAATATTTTTTATTTTACGATTTCGGATATTTGTTCAAGCTAATCTCAGAAATGGATTTAACCAATTTACTATATTAACATTAAGTGTTTGTTTTATTTCAATCGGCTTAAAGATAAAAAAGTTAATAATAACATTTTAAAGAAATTGTCCGACAAAATTGTTCTAAATAACTGCCTTATTGAATTGGATGAAATTTTACTTTTCAATATAAGACTCCTACTCGTACAAGAAAGTTTCCCTAACAATATCTTCAAATACGGCAAAAAGATCACGTTTGTTGTATGTTAGACTTCAAGAATATTTTTTATTTTACTATTTTCTTTAAACTTGTTGTTATAGCAGCACCAGAATAGAAGTACTCTAATCATCTATTTTTCTTCTTGTATTTTAATCATCTCAACAAAAACGGTTCACGAGATACCGCCTGATCACAGACAGACAGAAGTATAGCAGTATCTGTCTTAATCTAATAGGATGGTTTTACCTTTTGAATTTGGAACTCTAAAATCACTTCGTCAACCTCGAAAATCGACATTATCCTTTTATATTGCAATGTGAAACTTGGTGTAGACCTCTGTAGAGGAAGCACAGGTGGATCCAACTTAAGATCAGTTTTCGCTTTCTCATAAAAATGGTGTCTGTCAAATTGCAATATCTTTACTTATAGAATATATGGTCAACCTACGAACTACTACAGTACTAGTGCTACTTTGGACAAAGTAGGATGTTTCGGAATAGATGGAAATCTAGACAAGAAAAATGCTTTTTTTTAACTTCACGCTGTATCCCGCATCTAGCACAGTATGCAAAGGGGACTAGTGTTAAGACACTTCATTTCTCACTTTCCGTCGGAGATAATAGCGAAAAAATACAAAAAAAAATATTTTCCTCGAAAGGGAATCGAACCCACAAACAGCATATGACTGTTTGTTGAGCCTTGAGCCAATGCACCACAACTGCACTCAACTGTCGCTCGTATGTTTTCAAATAATTCCTTATAGTTAAACACGACAAAAGA
This sequence comes from Heliconius erato x Heliconius himera, assembly GCA_013421005.1. NCBI lineage: Eukaryota > Metazoa > Arthropoda > Insecta > Lepidoptera > Nymphalidae > Heliconius > Heliconius erato x Heliconius himera. The sequence continues at coordinate 1,947 of JAATLQ010035855.1, read as the reverse complement.
AGAATCTTTCGCCTTAGTAGAGGCCAGTCGTGGCGCAGGAGCACAAAGTGTGACTGTAAATCGACTGGTTGTGGGTTCGATCCCCACTCGAGGAGATGAAATATTTACTTATATTTCCATTTCTTCGGGAACGGAGTGTCTTAATACTAGGTAAGCTCTGCCTACCCTGCTGCGTGCGGGATAGAGCGTGAAGCTGATATTTTTTTTCTGAAGAATCTTTCATAATTTATTACAGCCATTTTCAGCAAATTGCACCAAAATATTTCACACACACACTCCATCCAACTCGGTCGAATATAGACAATAGTTGGTTGGTGCTTTAATTTAACATAATGTACGGCAACTATGCGCTTCGTGTCCGACAGCTGAATTTAGGAGGTCTGTGAAATTAGGTTATAGATAACGAGCCTGCTATTTGGCACTAATATCAACCCTATATTATATATCAGTTTATATTGTGTATGAACAATGTGATTATCAAATGATAGATCTAATTATTAGGAAGAAATAGGAAGTTTTGATATTTTTTAAATAAAAAAACGGTTTTTTCAGTTTCACACTGTATGTACTCGGGTAGGTATAGGGAACCTAGTGTTAAGTCACTCATTTCGCCATTTTTCGCTGAATTGGAGGATTCATGGAGGCATTGCGTGTAGAGTGGTGGAACTTAACGCCGCGTTTTTGCCTCGTCATCATAGTGAGGAATTATAATGATTAAATATTTAGTTTTCTCGGGTGGGGATCAAACCCACAACCAGTTGCGTTCACAATCACTGTTTGTGCTCCTGCGCCACGTGTCATAAGCATTTTTTTTCTTATACCTACTAAAGACAAATATAATTCGCCAAATCTTGAACCTATGGCCTACGATACAGTTTCCGAAACTTAATATACATTTTCAAGACTTAATCTGCATTCGTATAAGGCATTTACTCTGTATACAACAAAATAGTTTTTATATAACCCACTCCTTACATTTTTGTTATTCTTGAACTTTTAATATTTTTTGAAAGAAAAGCTCTAAAACTTTTACTATTACACTCTAAAGGAAAATTAAAAAGGCAAACATTCTAACCTAGATAGAAGAAGCAAAAAGCAATTTTATAATTTTTGCTTTCAAATACTCTAGAGGCGTTTTATCATTACGCGAAGTCTTACTTTTATTAAATTATATTTTGTTATGTAGTTATGCTTACTAACAATCGTATAATAATATTTAAAAGTTTTTTCATTGTTTTTTCTTTTCGTTTTCTTATACTATGAATAGGTTACGATATAATATTTAAAAATCTATTTTCATTTTTTTTAAGTCTAACTACAGTACCTTCGGAGATGGAAAAGTATATGGTAAGGTCTTGCAAAGTGTTCTACTGTTTAAAATATCTATAGAAACTGCAACAAAAATAAATTTGTCTCTTTCATTTGATATGATACGGTACAAAATAAAATATATTTGTTATTGTATAATATTTTTATTCCATATCAAGAATTTAGAAACATTGGTTAATAGCCAGTCCTGGCGCTAGGGCACTTAAGTGTGAGTGTAAATGCGAATGGCCGTGGGTTCGATTGCCGGTCTGTAACAGTATGTACCTATGGTATAAGTTAAAAATAAATAAATAAATAAAATAAAATATGCATGGCAATATACATAAATAACATAGTTAAATATGAATAATAAAAACTATATATTTGAAATATCATATTAATCGAGACGCGTTCGTGTATTCTCGTCCCGAGTGTCGCGACCGTCGTTCCGTATATATAGGTGGTGGTGATGCTCGGAAGGCAGCGGTCGAGTCGAACTATTAAGTACTACGGTACAAATAAATATGATGCACATAAAGACTCGTACCAAATGTATAATAAATATAATGTGATAATTCAAAGTCTATGATGGCACGATCTTTTAGGATCGAATTTCTTATAAAGGCAATATATGTGTAG
>JAATLQ010035854.1:0-32730 GCA_013421005.1 Heliconius erato x Heliconius himera | reverse complement strand
TTTAGATGTTACTCTCTGTCGAAACCTTTATATTTACTTAAATTTAAAAAAAAAACTTTTGTGAAAAAAAAACATTAATTTAAACTTACAAAACGAAAACACGCAACACAATCTCTTCAATGCCTCAATATCGGTGGCCGTTAGTCTGACAGCCCAGTAATTAATATACCCCCGACACGGGCAAGGAACCCGCGACCCGCTGTGACTACGAGCGGTGAACGATGAAGATGGATGACTTGGAGAACGCATTATTGAAATTATTTACGAAACCATTAGGCAAATGTTTGTGTTATTTTATGAATGGTTTGCATTTTTTTCTAGTAAAATGAAACTACGCCTTTTCAGTATAGGGCCTCCCCTATCCTAGTGTTGAGACACTTCGCTCCCCGCGCACCGCCCTATTTCCGGGACACTACGAGTTGAGTAGCGGAACTCACTGTTATCCGAGCGAGTTATTCACTCCGCCGAGTAAAAACTGAACTCACTAACGACGCGTTTACAAAAGCTGTGTTGCTGCACGATGGCTTCAGACAAATTTGATGATTTTCTGAAAAAAAAAACGTATTTCTACATTTACTTAAAAAAATCGACACTATAAAGGAAATCAAATTTTATAGGATGCTTTAGGATTATTAGGATGCTTTTTTAAAAAAAACACTTTTATTAATAAATGCGTAATGTTGCGGGCACATGCGTGTTAGACACATTCCAACTGCGCCACAAAACACGTTAATATTTCATTTTATAAGATTTTAATCACTTGCTCGAATTTTTGGCTTAGTTCCTGTGCTAACGACTGTACGTTGTGTTTTTTTTTGTTAGCTTTACGTTGTATCCCTCACACAGCACCTTAGGCAGAGGGAACCTCTACAGTTCGTTTTCATTAAAACACTTCCGTTTCCTACCTTACGACGAACTCTGGAGGCATTGTGTGTTGAGTGTTGCAACACAGCGCCGCGTTTTATATGGCATGATGTTGTGATATTATTTACATTATACATTTTTCATATCAAACATTACTTTAAACGATTGTGGGTTCGATTACCTCTCGAGAAAATGAATTGATTTCAATTCTTCGGTTCGGTAACAAGAGAACACAAGAAATTTAAAACAAATGTATAAGCTTTCAATATACTATTTTGTTTTGAATATGTCTCTAGGTGTATAAGCTCTTAGGTAACATTACAATACCCACCTCAGTCTATTTTGATCCTCCCTTTGTATTTACATATATTTTATGGGTGTCTCGCAGGGTAAACAGTCTTTAAAGTGGATCTTTGGTTTTATTTCGCCATAAACCACGATGCCGTTTGAGTGTACTTACATCGTAAAGTACCACCGTTCCCACTATTACCTACTTAGGAGTAACTGTTTTATGCATTAACGCTTAGTAAATCTTAGAAATTTGCAGATTTTGTACGTTGGGATTATTTATTTTCATCATATTAGGTGTTTATAGGAGGCCAGTCGTAGCGCAGGGGCACAAAGTGTGCCTGGTAACGAGACTGGTTATGGATTCGATCCTTGCTCGAGAAAATGAAATATTTATTTACATTTATGTTTTAATTTCTTCGCTCTAGTGTCGAGGCAAAGCGCGACGATGAGTTCCGCCATGTCTCCAGAATTTTGTGGAAAATGGAGAAAGGAATGTGTTAACATTAGGTATCTTCTGCCTACCCTCCTATGTGCGGAAAACAGTATAAAGCTATTTTTTATATTAGATATATATTGGTATGTTTTAACATTTATTGTTTTTATATTATAATTTTTTAAATTTAATTTCTTCATTTTTATGTAAATAAAAGAGTCGGCAGTGAGATGAGACACTCCTTTCTCTGTTTTCATCATTCATTTTAGAGACATTATGGTCTGAGTTGCGGCACTCACCGCTATATTTCGTTTTACCAGACTCGGGATACGACGATAAATTAAATATGTCTATTACCACGACGAGAGACTTGAACCTGCGATCACCACGCGCGACAGACGCTATCATATATAAAAACATTAAATACCTGTAATGTATATGAGCCTCAAGAGAGCTATATGTCCTGTCAACACGATATTTATGTGTTGGTGGCGTGCTCGGCGCGCACTGTGTCGCGTGTGCTATAAAAATTATGATATTTTTTTACTTTCATTAAACGCCATTCCATTGTTTTGTTTCTTGAATGGGAATCTTAAAATCATATATATACATACATATATTATTATTTTCTAACTTCAAACTTTTTTAACGTTGTATCTACATAGTATCGCCGTCGCGGCATACGGCGGTGCATTCGACAATAAACTCGACGGTTTTGGGTTGGATTCCCACTCGAAGGACTGAATTATTCACATTTCCTCTCTCTCGAAGCAAGGAAAATAGTAGTCATAGCATCAGCTATATTATAGCAATAATAAAAGCGTAATAAAGATAATGTTCTATCGAAACCATATTTGCAGGAAACATTTTAGCGACAAAATTGGATAAAAACTAAATTACCGTTAAAGACGATAGCGAAATCTCAATCCGGCTCTCGTAATATCTTCCAGACGGCGCGGCGTTAAACTCAATTTCCATTTATCCATTATCACTGATAGGGGATTTGATTAAGCTATTATCAAGCACCGGGACCCCTCGCGCTGTAGACTCTAAACATCTTGGCGGGCGTGTTTTGAATAGGAAACCCATTACTTGGATATCGGCGCGTGTCTTTGACTACGCGAGAGAAAAATAAATGCTATTCAAAGAATGGAATTAGAAAAAGTTTATAAGCGGCTTCACGCGTTTTCCCGTAAAGCAGGGTACCTAGTGTTAAGAAACGCACTGGCCAATATTCGAATCTGAAAGATTCGAATATTGGTCTGTGCTCAACGTCACGAAAAAATAATTTAAATGGTTGATATAAAACTCTAAAAAATAGCAAACTTACTTCATATCAGGCTCTTTTTTTTTCTTAAGAGTTATAAATTTCGATATTATTTATATAGACATTTATCCCGCAAGTTGGCCGTCCACCGCTAGCCAAAGGTGATTGTTAACGCTTTACAGGAAGCGCTTAAACGTCAAAGCTCACAGATTTATGGGCGAGCCGCGAGTGCCCGCGACTGTAGGTATTTATGACTTTTGAGCTGACTTCTTTCCAGTTTGTTATATATTTGTTGATACCTTCATTGACGCATCTTACGCACTTAGCGGGGTAGGCAGAGGGAACCTATTGTCAAGATATTCCAAGATATTGTCAAGATATTCTAAGATATTGTCAAGATATTCTAAGATATTATCAAGATATTCCGAGATATTGTCAAGATATTCTAAGATATTGTCAAGATATTCTAAGATAGTGTCAAGTTTAGCTTCACGCTGTATCCCGCTTATAATAAGGTAGACTGAGGGATTCTCATATTAAGACGCTCCTTACTTTCCGCATTTTTCGAGACATGGAGTATTCAGTGCTACCTAACTTATTCTCGTGTTTAGTCTCGTTGCCATATAAAAGATAATAATCATTTATATCTCCAAGTGTGAATCGAATCTACTACTACCGCGCCTATATCCAGACACAGTGCTATTAAGCAACAACAGTCCCAATTGAGTACACCACATAAAAGGAAAATTGCATCTAAAAGACATCTTATACCAAAAAACATAAAACAAAATAAAGTACTTTTTAAATCGACAAGAAAATCCTACGTATCGAACCCAGAACCTCAAATTGCCCACGTTTAAACGTAATATACTGAGATTTTCACTACTAAATACAATAATGTTTCACAAATTTATACCTTATTTCATTACTAATAAAGTATTTATTGTATTGGTTGAAAGGAACGTAAAATAAATTTCAGTAGATCCAGATGGGTCGGTAAAGTGGTCTAGTAGTTTAAATTGTAAGCACGTCCAGATTTGTAATTGACGTATCGGATCCGTTTCGTATTTAAATTGGATTTGAATAGCAAATATTATAATGATATCTATATAATATAAGCTTGTATGGCCAGTTGGAAATATCTGAGAGTAGTGTATGACACTTTCTAAGTGCCGAAGGTAATTTTTAGGTACAGTGGGCTACATTTTACCATTAATTAATTGCAATATAATTCAAAAGCCTTCTTCATTGAATGGACTATTTTACACAAAAAAAAATCAGTACGAACCAGTAGTTCCTGAGATTAGTCCGTTTAACGAAACAAAATCTTCATCATAATATATTTAGCATAGATAGACATATTCTATTATGTGATAATATTTTTGTTACCATTATCATTTTACGTGTAAAACGCAAAAAAATAAATAAGTTTAACTTACTATTTTACTTTTAAACTTGCATGGTGGGCAATGGCCTTACAAAAGCTAATCTTAGTTAAAAACTTTAAATAAAAGTTATTCGACACCGTATCGCAAGCCCTAAAAGATAGAAAGTATCGGTTGGCGGTAATAGTCGCTCCACGATTTATAGCTCAGATTGTATTCCAGTACTGCTTTCATGGTGACTCGGGCGCGCTTTACATGGAGTAGTGGGAGATTTAGTAATTAACATGTTATTAGACACCATAGTGGTGCAGTAAAGTGGCTAAGTGTATAGGTGGCGGTCGTGGGTTCGATGTTTAAGTAAAGATATTACAGCAAAATTTATTAAAACTAACTTATTTTCAGCATTTGAAAATGCAGCAATGACAAATTTAAAAATCAGTAAAATTGTTACTTTTAATAAATTTGAACTTTAATTCTTTTTTCCCAATACATCGAAGCCTTTAAACCAACTAAGCCAAACTATTTATCGTTTTTTTAACTTCACTCTGTATCCCGCACATGACAGCATTGAATTGAATGGCGCAACTCAACGTCGCGTTTTGTCTTGTTAGCAGTACGAAAAAAATAAAATAATTCGCTCCCCTACTGGGAATCGAACTAGCAACTATCGCGTTTCTAGTCAGACATAGACACGACGATGTCATACATCGTTTATATGCTATTTCCCAGCGTCTATTATATTTATGTAGCTCTCATCCATATTCGCCGTGAGACGCTCCTTGCGCCTCTCACAGGTGTCTCTCACTCTTGTATCGAGGAAATCTTATGAAAAATGTATTCATGTAAATTATAAAAACGCGTACACAATGGGCGGGTATAATTCAATCGACGCGACGCGGGATTGAACCCGCTACTGCTTAGCATATGAATGTGTTCGCACTCCTTCTTATCTTAGATGAGGTGCCTTTGTGTGGAGATTGGTATTTCGTTGAAATTGTCCAAATTTATTGGTTTCATATTTTTTTTATATTTTTTTCATTTTATCGACATATCTTAACTAGGTTCCCTCTGACTACCGATCCATATATTTTTAGGATACGGATACAGGATATTAGACTAAATTTGATGATTGTGGCGTTTTTTTTTTTAAACTTCCGTATTGCACTTTCCGCCGAATTTAGGAAGCATTGCGTGTTCAGTGGCGGTACACAACGCCGTGTTTTGCCTCATTACTAAAGCGTACGGGACATATATTATAATGGTAGTGTCTTAATATCAACATTTAAATATATGTATCTTAATATAGGAATTTGTAGTAAATGTCGTTGTGCAGAAATTATTAATTTCTAAATATTTTTTAATTAATCAAGCGACGACGACGACCCGTAACTCAGCGGAAAATGAAGAACGGAGTATTTTAACAATATGTGCTCTTTGCCTATCTTGATATTTGTTAAAGAAGTTAAAAAATCAAATTCCTAGACAATAAAATAAACAAGACATACTTACATACAAAAGTCATAATCAATACATTAATTACATACAAAATTCTCCTGTTACTAAGTGAGTGACCAAACAGAGGCACAAAGTATGACTGTAAATCGACTGGTTGTGGCTTCGATCCCTACTCGAGAAAATGAAATATTTATTTAAAATTTATAATTCCATTTCTACGCTCTGGTGTCGAGGCAATGGGCGGCGTTGACTTCCGCTACTCAATCTGCAATGCCTCCAGAATTCAGCGGTGGGGAACGGAGTGTCTTAACACTAGGTTTCCTCTGCCTACCCTGCTGTGTACGGAATACAGCGTGAAGCTGATATATTTGATTTATTTATTTATTTTTTTTAGAAAAGATCTTTGAAATTTAACCGAAAACGGGAAAAACCGGTTCAAAAAAAAGTCAAAAAAAAAATAGTTACTTACGACGACTAGTTTCTATATGAAACGTATCTTGACATGAGCGACAGTGCGCATGTAAGATGACACTGAATTAAAGGACAATGCTATCAATGCTTGTATGTAGCTGATACCGGTTACAAGCTTTGGCTAATAGTTAAAATTAACTTTAACATTTCCACACGATTTATTGTTCTTCGTGTTTTATATTATGCAATTATCATTATTTTGGTATATATGACTATTAAATAATAATAAGTACTAAATGCTATTAAATAATTATAAATATTATTAAGCATATTTTTAGTCATATATTTGAAATTACATTTATATTTTCATTTCTTCGCTCTGGTGTCGAGGCAAAGCACGGCTTTAAGTTCCGCCACTCATCACGCAAAGCCTCCAGAACTTGGCGGAAAGTGGGGAACGGAGTGTCTTAACAGTAGGTTCTCTCTGCTTATTTTTTTAGCTTCACAGTTTTATTCCGTTTAGGGAAGCGATTACATAATGTCTAGACACTAACCCAACCGCAATCCCTACCGCAGACACTAACCCAATCAATTTCTGAAATTTTGTGTGTTGAGGCACGGAGCTTAACGCCACGCTTTATCTTCATACCAGAGCAAGGATATAAAAAAATGATTATTAGTAAAATATTTAATTAAATAGGATATCTATTTATTTAAATATTTTATTACCTCGAAAAGAAATAATCGAACCCACAACCGTGATAATCAAAGCCACAACCACCACACCGTCTCTAAAGAGTTATTGTATAAAATATTTAGTACTAGTCATTACACTGATTTTAAGACAGCACCAACAGTATATATCTCGTCCGGCGCCCGGCGTCCGGCGTCCGGCGCACGCGCATATAAATCCTTCTAGCGCTAGTACTTATCTCGACGTCAGACGCGTCGCTCTGGATACTATGAACCGTTGCTTGTAGAGTGACATTTCTGTATTATCCTTTCTAAAGTTTTGTAGTAATAGTAACACTTTGAGCTTTAATTTGATGTTTGAGTATGTTGTGGCCCAGCGGCACAGCATCTGAACGCGACAATTGTGGGTTCGATGCCCACTGGGCAAATGACTTATTTTCATTTCCCCGCGCAAAATAAAACAAATATAAAGTGAGGCGTCAAAAGCCGAAAACGAAATGTCTTAACACTAGATTCCCTTTGTCTTCCTTGTCATTTGCGAAATGCAGAATGCAACTAAAAATAACTAGTAAATGTACAAATAATTACACATTATAGAGCACCAATATAATTAATATACCATCAATAATTTAACAATTGTGCAAGAACTCCAAACGAGTTGTTAGAGTATAAACGCACGCAACATCGTAAAGCTTACGTTCACTTGAAGATAACTGACGCGCCGGTGTCGGTGGTGCACTCGCGCTGCTATTATATAGAGACTCCTACGTGTTGCTTGACCAAAGCTATATTATATTTCAATTTTCTTGCAAATATAGTTAAAGTTTTCAATTTATACTAAATTCAATAAGGCTAAAATTGTTTTTGTTGAACGCACTAATCTCAGGAACTATTGATTTAATTCTTTCTTGTTTTAGAAAGTTAGTATTTACCAATCAATGTTACATCGTTTGACTGTAAACTGATGATCGTGAGTTCAATTCGTATTTGGGGGAATAAATTATTTTCGATATGTGTCGACTCAGAAACTGCGCGGAAAGTGTACAACGGGACGTCTCATGAGTATATTAGTAATATAGGCTACCCCGCTGGATGCAGCTTCCAGCCAAAGTTTTATTGAACATTTATTGATATATAAATCATTCAACATTTATTGATATACAAAACTTTATCAGAAAGCGGAAGAGCCTTATAGATTATATCATCCCGCATTTCCCCTATGTACAGTAAAGAGACACAGAGTATTGAGTGATACATTATTTTCTTAAATGAAAAACATAGCGCATTAAGTCTTCCAAGATAGAGTAATTGCTCCTTTCTTTTATTCTTTGTTCTGGTAACAAGATAACTACAGATAGCACACTGCTGTGTTTCACCACCCAAAATCGAAAATGGAGGCCTAAGTGTCTTTACTCTAGGTTCTTTCTGCCTACCCTGGTATTTGCTACAGTGTGAAACTAAAAATATAAAATTAAAATCTGTTTTAGATTTCAATCCATATAAAGTAAAGAACACTGTACAATTAGTCACAACCACTGCCAGTTACACCACAACACTCAGTAACCACGGTTGTTTCACTCTATAAAGCTTATTCTCCCATTCATCCACGTCCACCTCATTCATAAGCTTACTCCGCCCTACACGAGCTTTTACCATCAGTCGGCTCTGAGCCTCGCGACAGAGAGGCCGCCCCCGCCCTGACGCGCCCGCCCTAAAATACACGTAAAATACGCGATTTCTTAAAACGTTTTGTTTAGTAAGATTTTTTATTAATTTTACTGTTTTATACTTTTTATATTTTAATATGAAGTAAATTAATAAATCTTTAATCAAGTTAAATTTAAAGTGTATTTGTTTCGTATAGGGCGGTGTTGTTTACTTCTCTGATTGTGGCCTCAAAATAAACAGATTATAATTGAAATGATTTTTTAATTATAAATAGTGAAAAAAAATATGCTACTTTACCAATAAATATATTTAATTAATAAGCATCTTTCTTTAAAAAAATTTTTAAGTCATCTGACTTTTCATACTAATACGAAATATCGTAACTATAATTCGGCAATAATTTTTAAAAATCTTTAGTTAAATAACGTTTTATTGAAGCTTATCTGTGTTATACAAATAACAGGTTTTAGTAATAACATGTGATTTTGTGAAGTATGACAATAACTAGTGCTAGTGGTACTTTACAACTTTACAGTTAATATTCATATATTTTGTTACTGGAAAGTGCTAAGAAATATTGAAATAACGGAACCGCTTTTTTAAGGTAATTATTATTATATTTATGAATGTATTTTTTATAGTACTAACAATCAATATTAACACTAAAATTAAAAATATTTTTTTAACCTATGTATATTTTAGTTTTAACCTATGTAATTTTAAGACACTCCGTTCCTTTCCCTCTGTCTCCAAGGCAACGCAGCCTTATGCAGGATAGAGCGCGAAGCTAAAAGAAAATAATAATACAAATAATATTAGCAATTAAAAAAAATAACATAACCTCCAATAAAGCAAAAAAATTGAGATTTAGAGTTCCATCGAAAACACTATTAAGATATATACAAAGTGACGTATAAAACAAAAGTATATCTTCTTTTCAACGTAAAATGGTAGTGTATATAATTTTTATTTAATTAATTTCAAATATTTCTAGACAAATATTTAAAAAATATACATTTCTGATCTTCTCTACATATATAAACTATATAAAACCTCATATCATTTCATCCGCATTTTTATATACAGGTACAAAGTTTTTACTTTTTAAATTATTATTTATACAAATAATAATTCTCTTGCTACTTACAATAATTGACAGCAACGCAGCACTTCATAGATATTAGCATCGGTAACGAACACCATTCACACCGTATCTTGGTTTAAGCGCTATAAATTCCTCAATGTCGCTCCTAGAATATGTTATTTTATTTTAAACTTGAGTAATAAAATTTGTTTATAATATAATTTAAAAGATTATGGTAACATATGAATACATTGTGCTGATCTGACTGTAAATGCGATGGATGTGGGTTCGATTCTCTACCGGGTGATTTTTTTTTTTATTTTTCTCGTTTTGATAACAAGACAAAGCACGGCCTTTATTTCCGCCACTCGACACGCGAAAATTTAGCGGGAAAGTAAAAAAGGGCTGTTAAACGATAGATTTCTTGTGGCTTTTATATGCGAGATGCAGCGTGAAGCTAAAAAACGGATGCTTAATAAATTATGTAGACTACGTTCGAATCTTAAAACGTTCGAATATTAAATATTCTTTCGGCGGAAACTGGGGAAAGGATTGTCTTATCACTAGGTTCCCTCCCCCTAACCTGATGTGTGCGGGATACAGCGTGAAGCTGATTCAAAATTCTATGCTCCGTATTCAGATAGAGAAATCAGCGGAGAACGGAATATTTTGACACTAGATTTTTGAGGCTCTGGCAACCCTAGTATAAACGTGAAGCTGTGTAAAAAGAAGATGTAGTCGATATTTTAGCTAAATGTATTTTTTTATTAGTGTTCATACAACTCATTAATAAGCAAAGTCAGGTTGTCAAATATGGGAATTAAATGACGCTAGATTTAGTTATATTAATAAGGAAAAGTAACTGGAAAAGAGGTTTTGAAGCAGATAACTGACGTAAGAGGGAGAAATCGACGCTAAAAAAAATAGTAAATAAAAAAATATACAAACAGTTTTGATTAAATTTTAAAATATTTTCTTAAGCATTAAGTTTTCAACTTTCATTATCAGCTTAGATTATAAGGTGCGTCGCTTATAAGCGAACCTTTCTAGTACACTAAGGTACTAGCTTTGTTGTCACTTGGTTTCACAATGCGTAAGCGGAGTATTGAACTTTGAAAATTTTAATTAGTTAATTTTACCTAAATTAATTAGACAAATACATAAAAGTTTAGGACGTTTAGATCCTGATCTGTATTAAGATTATTAAATTATTTTTTGAGGCCATTGGCACAAGCGTGTGACTGTAAACGCGACAGGTTGTGGGTACGATTCTCCCTCAAGGTAATGAAATATTTAATATTTTCTGGTGTCGAGACAAAAGCGCGGCGTTGAGTTCCGCAACTCAACACGCATTTTTTTCAGAATTCAGCCGAGAGTAGGAAGCTAAGTACCTTATCACTAGGCTCCTTCTGCCTACCCTGCTACATGCGGGATACAGCATGAAGAAAAAAATATATAATCTCTACCTGATATCACTCATCTGGTAACATTCCCAAATTTTCTAAACATATGGAATTCAGTCGCATTATCTACATCAAAGGCAACTGCAATAAAGACCTGTAAAAGTAAAGCTGACACGTTAATAAATTAAAACAGTATAAAAACATTTAGATAATTCACACGTGTGTGTGTGTGTAGTTCAGTCCAAATTTATCAAAAATCGACATGAAATAAATTATAATTTAAATAATATTTATTACTACATTAAACATATTTTTCATACTTCGTTCTATCTTACTAGGGTGGGAAGAAAAAAATAATTAAATTATACCCCGAGCGAAATTATAATTTGGAAGTTATTTGTCTGGATACAGATTTTATAACTTTAAGAAATGTAATAAGAAAGGAAAACAATTTCACCCTTTTCCCAACATAGTAGAGTAAGCAAAGGGAACCTAATGTTTATACACATCGCACCCCACTTTCCGCCTAATTTTCGCGACATCGCTTGTTGGGTGGTGGGAATCGAAGCCACACTTTGTCTTGTTATAAGAACCAGGTAAATGAAACTTATCCTTTTCTGCGAGGGAGAATCGATTCCACCACAATTCTATGCTGGCACGCCACGAGGGCCAGTATAATAATATTCATATATTTTACAATAATCTTTCGGAATGCAAGTCCATTTGCATCTGTGCATCGGTCCAGCGTGCCGACTGCACAGTGCACAGTGCCGCAGAGCACGCATGTCTATTAATACACCGTACTGTGTGTAATAAACAAGCGTAGGTTAAATCTGTCACGGGAGAACATGTGCTGCGCTTGAATTAATGCCACTGACTTTATTACCCGACTGTGCGATCCAAAGGAGGATAATGAGCTTTAGTAGTCTATGTATGTATGCGTGTCTTACTGTTGTGTTGTAGAAACCGATTTACCGATTTTTATATGTATAACTGTCACTAAAAACATAACAAGACGATTTTAAAAAAAATCTTTGACGAACTATATCAAGTTGGAGTCGTTTTATTTTTCATTTGAAAGTTATTAAAAATGAAAAATTATCCTTCTTTTCTCTTCCTTTCTATTCTTCAGCATTTCCTACTGATAGTGGACACCACGCTATTAACTCCGAATATTAAAATCGCAAACTTTTCTGTCTAACATTCTTAATAACAAAATTTTTAAATCCTTACCAAAAAACGTAGTAGGATTAAAAATCGACTTGAGTTATCCATGAAATATGATAATATAAATATATTATAATTTTTTATAATAAAAATACTTTACAATTACAATATTTCACTAGTTACTACTTTTCATTCGTTTTCAAGCTGCCAGTTCATAGTAAATGCGCATCTGACCCCACGTGGATACCGGATATTCGATACATAACTCGCGCCCTTCCGACCGGCCACAAACAGACCGACTAGCGTTGGTAGTTGTTTGTTTTTGAATAAGAGAAAAAGAGGGAGTCGATTAGTTTTGTTTACGATAGATTATTTTTCATGTGGGTACGTGTCCTGGCTGATATTTCGTCAAATGTCTTAATATTCATAATAGCACATGCTGGGTTGGGATAAGGAATATAGTGTTAAGACACTCCGCTTTAGATTTCCGTCGATTTTTGTTGTGTGCATTATGAGTTGACGGAGCTTGACTTAGCGCTTTGTCTCGACACCAGAGCGAAAAAATTAAAATATTAAATATTTAATTTCCTCAAGTAAACATTGAACCCACAACCTGTCACGTTTACAGTTACAGTTGTGCTACTACGCCACGACAGGTCCCCAATTCATTATTTCAATTTCTTAATATGTATAAAATATTAATATACATATATTTTCCCGTGTATGGAAAATAAGTAATAATATTAATTCAAATCTTTAACTTTGATATACAATTGGTCACCACTGCATCCTGATAGCGTACTTTATAAATGTTAAATAAGTGGATATTTATAGTCACTTATGTTAAACATCAAAGGCATTCAATTTGATTTGTCAACTCAACGCAAGTAGCTGACCGCAACCAAACACTCCCGCGACCGGATACTGTATACATAACTCTCAACTGCCCGCCGCCCTCCGTCCTCCGCCCTCCGCCCTCCGCCCTACGACACGACCACAGTAGTCCACTGCTATTATTAATTTCCTAAGTGATATATGATCAGAGGGAAAAGTGTTTTTTGGCTATAAACATTATGTATTATGTGTACCTAAACTTTGTTTCATATATATATTTTTAACTTTCACTTTTTTCACATGTGGCATATAATAAGAATGCATATTTCACTACCTATATATTCATATAATTATGGTTATGTTGATAGATGGTGTTTCTCAAATCTCGATTTTATTTATTTCAGTTTAAGCAAAGTGTAATTTAAATACACAAGTAATACTTTGATTGTATTCATATACCTTAAATCTATAACTACAACTTAGAGGACTAAGCACAGAAAATATAATGTTGAGCGGAGAAATGAAAACTTTAAATAAAAAATAAAATAAAGAGGCCTGTCGTGGCGCAGCGGCACGAGGTGTGACTGCAAAACCGACTGGTTGTGGGTTCGATCCCCACTCGAGGAGATGAAATATTTACTTAAATTTATATTTCCATTTCTTCTCTCTGGTGTCGAGGTTAAGCGCGGCGTTGAGTTCTGCCACTCAACACGCAATGCCTCCAAAATTCGGCAGAAAGTGGGGAACGGAGTGTCTTAACACTAGGTTCCCTCTGCCTACCCTGCTGTGTGCGGGATGAAAACTTTAATAAACATTAATTTATTTTCCGAGTGGGGATCGAACCGTCGATCACAACCGTCATGTTATAATCATACCCATGGGCTCCCGCACCACGACAGTCTCGGATTTTAATATAATAATTAAGTCAAAAATCCTGACAATAACTTATTAAGCAATACCTTGAATGAATTTGTAAAGCACATACATACAAATTAATACAATAAAATCAAACTCGTTGGTCCTTCGAGCCGGCTCGCTTGAAGTGCCAACTAACAATTAGTAGCGGACTGCAGGTGTGACTTATGACACTCCACTCGTCAAATTCCCTTACACTACCTCTCTACGTCTACTCACGACAGGACCAATATTGAACTTGGGCAATTTACTTTAACGTTTTATGTGTGTTTGTAGTTGGTAAATGCTAAATTAAAGGCAAATATGTAAAGGAAGCACAGAATCTAGTGCAGGATTCCGTTATTAACTTCTTTTTTTTTTAGTTTCACATATTATATCTAGGTCGTGGTATAGTGGGACAGCGTCTGACTGTAAACGCAACGGTTATGGGATCGATCTCCACTTGGTGGATAAGTTATATATTTAAGCTTTTTCAATTTCTGGCTCTGGTAGACAAAATAATTGAGTTACAGAACAGAGTGTTTAGCCCTGGTTTCCTACTGCTTATCCTGTTATGTGGGAAAAACTTGGATTTGTAAAAAATTTAGACACATTATTTAGCAAAAATCATGCCATCATCACATCATTGCCTTGATCTTTCCTTATTTACTACCACAAACATCCACTTTGTGGGATATAATTATTTTTTTTTTTAAAACAGGAGTACAAAACCTAAAGCAAGAATACAATTAAAAAAAAGCATCTTATTATTACCAAATACGTCAACGATTTACTTAATTATAATCAACTTCAACATTCAGAGCTACATAAAAGCTGCCGTAGTAAACACGCGACCAACCCTTCAGCCTTCAGTGACAAAGCAAATTCTAGAGGAATCCAATTTCGGCGCTCACTTCTTTATGCAAAGTGCGAGGGCCGCGATATTCTATTAAGATAAAGCTCTTTCTCCGCCTTTATTATTCGCTCTGCCATATTTTCGCCATATTTTCCTGGCATCTGTCAACGTGAGATACGATTTTTTAGAGTTGATGCCAATAAAATTGTTTAGAAGTGACATGAAATATTTTTATTGTATAAAAATATATATAATTTTAACATTTTAATAGTATTATTCCATACTAAGGAGAGAAACGTATTTTTAGAAACATATGAAAACTTGAACGTAAAGGGATCCGAACCCACGCCTCTTGTTAACTGCTCTTTGACCACTAATATGTTCTTATACAGCCTATTAAATTTATTATTAATTTATTTGTTATGTTTTTAATTTATAAAATAACAATAAAGTATTCCTCGCTCATTAAAAATAATCAAATATATGTAGGATATTATTTTGAATTCTAACCTAATTCAGTGATAAGACACCTTGTTACTCCTTGTTCATTTTTGAGATATTGGCGGATGGATGGAACTTAAAACCGAGCTTTATCTTCATACCGAAATGAAAATAATTAATTTCTCAAGAATTAATAATATCCGCAACTGTCGAGTTTACAATGAGACGTTTACCAACAAACGACGATGGATGCAATATTAACATAAATTATTTATAAAGAGACAAAAGTATTGAAAAAAAAAATATCCCACAGAAATATTAAACTTTTACTCCTCGAGTGTGAGCGACGTGTTCGCAAACATATCACTTACTCAGGTACGTCGACAAATTGAATAGGAAGTGGTTTAACGAAACTGCTGACGTCGTGATCTCTTAGCTCATAACATTTTTATGGCAGTTTTGATGAAATTTCAAAGATAAGTGTGATTAGTAAAAAATATACATACAACTTTTGAATGGCGGAACTAAACGCTGCACCTAGCCTAATACACACTCTGTGTTGAGTGGCAGAACTCATTCGTTACATTTCCATACTTTTTTTTTAGCTTAACGCTGTTCCCCGCATGCAGCAGGATAGGCAAAAAAATTAAGACACACCGTTCCCCAAGCATGGTGCTATTGTTGAGACAATACGAGTTGAATAACGGAACTCAACTCCGCGTCTGTTACCAGAGCGAGGAAATTAAAATAATTCAATGCAATGAGGGAAATTGAATCTGTAACCGCACCGTTTACAGTCAGATGCTGCGCCACGTCGGCCTAGTCACGGCGAAGTTAAATTTAGTAGGCAAAAAATATACATTTTTTTAATTGGCGGAACTAAATACCGCATTTTATCATACTAGAGTCGTGAAAATGAAAATAATTAATACCTCTCAGTGGGACACAAACTCGCAACAATCGCGCTTGCAGTCAAACGCTAGCCACTGCGCCACAACTGTCACAATTTTCCTTTCTTTATAGCATTTTCCTTTCTTTATAGACTAAAAAAGGTAAAATCAAATTTAAATCCAGTTAGTAACAGAAGTGAACTACGAAGTGAACGGTAACGTTCATAATTTAGATAGTCCGCGTCGTGATTTGCGCGTTAGCACCGCGAGTGTGGGGACTCGTCTCGTCTCGTCTTTAAATTAGTTCCGCCGATTTTAAATGAAAGGAGGTCAGCGTGTTGCACAAACCTATAATATGTACATTTTATAATTTATATTTTATAATGGCGAATTAACTTAATTATGTGTATACACTTCATCAGCTTTAATATAAAAAAAAAAATATGTAAGAAATATTTGTATGGTTGTATAAAATATATCTTGTAATCCGTAATGAACATTTTATCTATTGTAATCAATTAAGTCAAATTCATTTACAATGTTTATTTTTATGCATGTAGATTTAGATTATAGTGTTAGATTAAGTTAGTAAGTGGCAACTGTAGTGAATAACTGGACTTTCTTAAGCAGATATTGTATAAATATAGAAATATATGTATGTAATAACATAAGTCTAGTTCTAAGTAATATCTATAGAAAAAGTATTAAAAGAAAACAAAAGGTACGGACCATAAAGTCTGTAGTGAAAGTAAGAATTAAAAAAAAAAAAAAAAATTAAAATATAAAAAATATCTATCTAAGCACTGTAGGCATTTGCGTTGTCAAGGACTTCGCGACATAAAAATAATATTTAAAATTATTTATTGGTATAATTGCGATATTATACTAGTGATTTTATTTATTTCCAATATTTCATCCTTGTTTCTGCATAGCAGGCTAGGTTAAAGACAACAGATTGTTAAAAAAACATATTACGGCAAAATTCGAGATATTGCAACCCGAGCTGGAATCGAACCCTCATCGAACATCAACATTTACAATCAAACGCTTATTATCAATACCTTCGATGGTAATAGCGGATTCTTAATAATGATGTTAATAAAAGATTTATTTAAATCATTATCAAGAATCCACGTTTACCCATAATCGAATACCAACTTAGAACTAGCCTGACCAATCACGTCAGCTGCAAACGGCATATGTTTCCCTTTCCGCGGTCGGGCGCTGTTTAATACAATATAGTTTATATTTTTAGACGAGGCAAGGCAAGGTTAACGCACTGTATGTTGCAATCTAACCTTTGGAATTTTCGCATTTAATATAATTTCCGATAAACTTGTTTCTTATTCGTTAATTAAATAGGTTCAAATGCTGCCCAACATTTTTTTGCCCACACAAAGCCCTGTTTTGGGTACTTTAGAACGTAGTGTTAAAACATTCCGTTTCCATTAACACTCTTCCACTTCCTACTTTCCACCAATTTCTTGAGGCATTGTATGTTAAATTATGGAACTCAACGCCGCATTTTGCCTGGTTACCAGAGCAAATTGAAAATATGAAATATTTCATTCCCCCGAATGGGAATCGAACTCGCAACCACACTGACGCTGTTCTTTTACACTACTAAATGAATATAATTTTAATTTAATATTAAATATTTTAAAATAGAAAAATAAAAGTAACCAAAGGTTTAAAACTACCAGCGGTTCAGTCCTCATAGTACGTAGCCTCACAATGCTATTTACATGATATTCTAACAGGACCGTTGTATGCATGACCACGGTTTTTGACCCAAAACTCAAGTAATAGCTTGAGATGGTCCAAAATTTTTTCTTTAAAGCCGTAAACTGGTTCTTATTTAGTTTAAGGTATTTTTTAAATAAATCTATTTCTAAATATTGAACTTGTAAGTCAGTACTTTTTTGTATGGCGACATGCAAAGAAAAAGATAAATTTAGAAGTTGATAAGTTAAAAGCTCGTAATAAAGATGCATTAGTCACTATATAAGCTGTAGTGAAAAATACTTTTTGACTATATATAATATAGTTTCCTAAAATTTTAAGGCATATTTTAATGATTTCGAATTACTGTACAGAAACATAAAAGTATAGTTTAAATTATAATTTATGCTTTTTATCCAACAAGGCAAGGTAGGCAAATAGGAGGTAGTATCAAGACACTCCATTCCACACATCAATGAATTCAAGATCTTGCGAGTGGAGTCACATGTTGTCTCGCCAGAATCGAAAAGTAGAAATAATTCTCCAGAATGGAGATTAAACCCACAACCATTTCACGTTTACAGTTTAACGCTGTCTCACTGCACCACAATGGCCGTTACCATCAATTTAAATTATATTTTTGAACCATTTTGTGCTTTCCCTAGTTATAAGAGCGAGGAAATAAAAAAAAACAAATATTTCACTCCTCCGAGTGGAAATCGAACCCAAAACCATTGTGTTTACGTTGCCTTAACAATATTAAACATGAATATATAAGTACAATCCTAGTCCTCTATCAACATATAGTGAGTGAGCTTTTTGTTTCAGGTAAGCGGGCGCAATTTGTTCGCGTCGGTGTTCTGTAATGTATGCGGCGTCACGTCGTGGAGCGCGGAGTGACAGCGCCGGGTGTCACTCCACTGGTGTTACCTTTGGGGTGACAGTGAGTTGCATTTTATGTTTACTTGCTTATAATTTTATTGTTTTTTTTAGAATGTCGGAAAATATGTGTAATGATACTCCTTTTACAGCTACGTTGCATTAAGCATGTAGCAGAGTAAGTAGAGGGTACCTAGCGTTAAGGCACTTCGTTCCCCACTTTCCACCTAATTCTGGAGGCTTTTAGTATTGGGTGGCAGAACTCAAAGCCACGCATTGCCTAGACATCAGAGCGAAGAAATAAAAATATTGAATAATATTTCATTTCTTCAAACGGGATTGAACCCACCAGTTTACCATCAAACTCCTAAAATATTTTTTTTTTACTTTTTTAAATTTTCATCCTTTTTAATAAATTTAAACCGTATCTACATAACATACATATACGTAATCTTCAGAAAAACACACGTCGATTTGTATAAGTTTACGACAATACTACAAATGATGTTAACAATAAACCACGACGACTTGCCTGATATAATGTTTGTTCTCTAATGTTTGCTTATATAAAAAAAATATGATATTACGATGTAGTTACTTCATTTTCAATTTTCATTTCTTCGCTCTGGTAACCAGACAAAGCACAGCTCGAAATTTCGGCGGAGAGTCGGGAACGGAGTGTTCTAACATTGTGCTTCCCTCTGCCTACTCTACTACATGCAAGACACAGCGGCAAGTTAAATAAATGATAAATAATCAAAGCGAGTCAAGCCACGGCAAGTGGCTAGTACTTTATAAAAACAAAGTAAAGAACAAAGTAACAACAAGGCATTGTTAGCATAGGACAGGAGATAAGAGAGCCGCGCTCGCAGTTTGCATGTTTACTGTGAATACTACTTGTTGATTGTTCAGCTATTTTCATTTTGCTGTCACGGAGCCGCAGTACGGAGTACAGCTATCTGTTGCGCTATGTATATAGAAATATTTAGAAAATATTGAAATAATCATGTAAAATTAATTTTATTATTAACTCAAACGAAAATATGTTAAACTTAAAATTTTATGGTTTTTTTCTCATTTTCATATGCGTGACAGTTATAAATATATACTTGTATGGATTATTAAAATGTGTTGACAATTTATTATTGTTGTCCTTTTTTTTCAGTTACACTTTTATTTTGATACAAAAAGGATTTTTTTTAACCTTAAATAAGTTTGTGAAATACGTAGCGTCCAGACATTCCGTTTCCTATTACACGCGAATATTTGCGACATTGTTTTGCTGCCAGAGTCAAAAAATTAAAATATTTTAAAATTTTAGACTGAAAATCGAACTCATAAGACTGCCACTCACGCTACGGCGGCTTCTTTGAAATTTATAATAATATAATATATGTATTAATTTACATAATATATATTAAATTCTTTGGTCCGCAATAACTACATTCTTCGTGATAACAAATGCGTAATGTAGTTTTAATGGCTCTACATGTTCTCAGTAGAGACGCAAAATGGACCATCTAATATTGCGAGAGTGTGGATAATAGAGTTATTGAGGTCGACGTTTATGATATACGTATTTCACGGATTTTGACGAGTTGCTAGAAAAAACTTAATGTTAAGTCACTCCACTCTCCAATTGCCAATATTGTGTATATTATTATATGTATTATTACTATGTGGCAATATGTGTGGCGTGTCTACTGAATGGTGTGAAATGGTGGCTCTACTAAATTTTTACTTTGGAAACGAAAATATGTTAAGCACTAACTTGTTTATTATATTAGAATAAGAAACATTGTCATTGAATTTTAAATATAAAATAGAAAATCTTATTTTTCTCGTCGTCGGAATATCTGAAAAATCCTTTTTAATGCTTTCCTACACTGTATGTATAATATGTAAGGGAGATGTTGGCATGTCTGTAAATCCAAGTTTATTGATATCAGTTCATAATATCTATCTAATAATTAATGAGATGAGATGAGATGAGAAATAATTGATGAAAAGCATTTAGGAATAGTCTGTGTTGAATGTAAAATAAATAAAATTTTAATATAATAAATGTTCACCGTAATAGACTTTCAAGTGCAACACGTGCTCCTTTCAAGTAACAAAAAAGACTGAATTTGGAGCGTTAAAAAAATCAATAATTCATTATCGAAGAGCAATAAAAGTTGCATTCGACGCGTGGCGGTGGTTCGAGGGTGCGGCACACTTGCAGCTAATGTTTATGTGTAATGTTGAGGGGTTGTCGGGGGTTCAAATAATATGATATATTTACACCCTCTTCCTGATTA
This sequence comes from Heliconius erato x Heliconius himera, assembly GCA_013421005.1. Lineage (NCBI taxonomy): Eukaryota > Metazoa > Arthropoda > Insecta > Lepidoptera > Nymphalidae > Heliconius > Heliconius erato x Heliconius himera. The sequence goes on along the minus strand of JAATLQ010035854.1, from coordinate 11,793 downwards.
GATGTGGAGATATTTGGAGAGCATCGAATAATGTAATTTTTGTTAAAAATATATTAAATTATTATGTGTGGGTGACTGTGGCGTGATGATTTGGACTCGATCGCCACAATAGATATAGTAAATTATTTTCGTTTCCACGCTGTGGTAGAGACAACGCGACGTTGACCTTTGACAATTTTGCTGAAAGTGAGAGGGTTGTCTGCTACACATTTTTTCCTGTATAGTACAGCAAAAAATGTAAAGCGAATTTTTTTAAACAAATAAAGAAATTATTCAAATGATGTAAATAAACATATGTGCACTAGAAGCAATATCGTAATTTAAATATATTTTAATTAAAAAAATCAGATTCTTATTCCTTAGATAATGAAAACTAATACTGTGCTTTATCGCATTACAATGAACGAGGAGGTATGAATGACATATTATAATATTTTTTAATTTAGGGATTGAATCTACAGCTATCATTTTCAATTAATGAATGGATGTATTTTGAATTATATATCTATCCAATCCATACTTGATAATATAAAGAAAATTTGTAATTGTTTTATACTATATTATACTCATCAATATGCCGAAAATTGGGCAAAAAGTTGCTAACATATGCCTTATGTTACGTTCCCCTTGCCTACTTGCCCTATGTTACGTTCCCTTTGCCATGGGAGAACAAACGTAAACGTTTCTATTTTTGTCTTTTACATATAACAATAACATTAAACGATTTTTCATATAAATACATACAAAACATATAATATAAGCTAAGCTACAATTCAGAATTCACAAGGTCAGAACTACAGCGTCGCGTGCGAGGACTGTACCGTACTGTACCGTACAGCAGCGACTGTAGCGACTGTAGTACAGCGAGTACGTAGAGACGTACTGAATGAACGAGGGGCGTCGGACACGGGGTGACTCTGTAAGCTGGACGCGTGTTTTTGATACTTGTTTACTTATTGCTGGTGATTTTTTATATTTTGTGCAAGACAGCAAAAGCAGAATTTTGTCATTTTATATCTTACATTTTACTTCCCTGAACTCCCCTGTGTTTTTGGTTGTGATTACCAGATCTTATGTAAGATTAAATATATATCAAAACAAATATACATATACACAATACTGAAATATATTCACCATCCTTTTAAAAATTCAATTTAATATATTTCAATTCTATATATGGATAAGAATGTATTTTACATAAGCAAAAAAATAAATGCTTAATTTCTATCAATATAAAAAAAAACATAGAGCTAATATACACATTACATCACTCACTGAATCACTAATTTCATTAATAAGACTTATATAATCTAACAAAATCTTACATATATTCCGTATAGTAAATATGTATGTATGTATATGCAAAAATATAAAAAAAAAACAACAAAAGCTACAATGATTTGAAATGCCAACAAATTTAAGTTTCAAGACTACTTAGCGTATTATAGAGTTGCGAGCACCCCGACTGCAAGGTTAGGTTAGTTCAACGTGGCCGCCCAGACGCGCCACCGTGTCGGGTTAAATTACTAAATATTTAATATAACATTTTAAAATATATAAATATTCGTATAATAAAGGTGTAAAAGTGTTAATAATATGTGAAAAATGAAGCTCTACATATTTTTTTTGTGTCTAGAAGTGTCAGTGATATTAGTGTTTAAATACGTAAACATAAAGTAATAATATTCTAAAATATATTTTTTTTATGTTCTTCATACAAAAAAGTGATTAAAAAATCCAGTTTTAGTGATAAAAACATCAATAAATCAAACTGACTAGTGATTAAGTTTTTGCTCTAGTCGTAATGTTTCTTTTAAATATAAAAATTAAAGCTTATATAAGTCGAATTATTATTATACATTGATAATATAATAAACTGTCCAATTATAATATAAATAACTTAGGCTTAATTCTGAAATTATCTTTTAAATAAAATAACGTAGTATACATATGGCATATGATAGAGTCACTATCACTAACATTAAATATCATAGCACTATCCATAGTGGCGGATTTTTCGAACTAAAAAGATTAGTCTTTTCTACATAAAATGTTACTTATCATTCACGTTTCTATATCTAAACTAATAAGGGCGGTTTTTCCCTGATTTGACAGATGTAAGGGATGCAGAGTGTTTACAAACAGTGCATCGATTTCACATAAACCGCCGGCACTGTACGAGTACGTACGCGGGGGTTGTTACGGTACAGCTTTTTTTTGGTAATATAAAGATAATATTAATTCAATATCAAAAGTGACAAAATACTTTAATTTACAAAAAAAATTGAAACTAAAAACTAAAAATCAGATAAAATTTACCAATGCTCTATATAGCTCTTCAGTTTTATTTTATTATTATTATTATATTTCTTTACATATTATATGTCATGGGAATGATAGAAAGAAACTTTTGGTAAATCACTTTGTTCTCTGCTGTTCTAAGGACATTGTATATTAGGCGTAACTTAACACCGCTTACGTAATTCCCAAATTATATACCCAAATCTATCTACGGGATATGGTACAAAATTAACAGATTAAATAACATAAAGTAAAATATATAAATCTCTCCTTCTCTCACTGTGGCCTCCACATTACTCGGCGCCGTGTGGATCGGACTTTACTATGACTCACGTTGCAGACGGTTATTGCATTGCAAATTAGTCACACGCTAAAATTTACTTTACAGTCTCAATTATAAGATTTAGAATCCCTTGAAAAGGAAATACTTTGAGAAATTAAATATGTGTTTGTATCTAATTTGTAAATAATGCAAAATGTTCTCTATTTTAAGTGCACCAATGCTTAGAATCCTTTGTGTAACTATTTTATTCTAAATTTATTCTAATTATTTTAAACTTTAAGTCTTAAGCTATAAGGTTCAATATAGGCGTCAGTTTCAGCCATTTCACGGGTTTTCCTTGGACGCAATTAATTTTTATTAAATTTTATTGTACTTTATTGAATTTAAAGAATGCAGGATTAGAGTGGTGTCTTAAATGCTATTAGTGAGACTAGACTTCTTAAGTCCTACAATTGTTTTGATTTTCACGCTGTATCCCGTATATAACAGGGCAGGCAGAGGGAACCTAGTGTATGTTCCCTTCGCAACGCCCGATTGTTGAGATTAAGTGTTCAGTGGGGGAACCCAACGTCGTGCTTTGTAAGCTTCGTTCTCTGAATAAGAATTGAACTCAGACTGCCGTGATTACAGTCACACGCTGTCTACGCTAGAAACGGTCCTATAATAATCTAACCTATAATAGCAAAATATCAATTAACACCAAAATATCAAGATCAAAACAGTAATAAATCATATAAGAAAACAACAAATTAATTTTGAAATGTTAGAGTTTTATGTTTCGTTGTTTCTATATGTCCTGAACGAAACAAAGTAAGCTGAGAAAAATTTAAGTTAATTGAAAAAAATAGATTTGCTTTGTATCCTACATATACCAAGTTCCGTAGAGAGAACCTACTGTTGAGACTTCCCGTTGCCCAATATTTGAGACATTGCGTAATAAACTCAGAATTAAGAAATGTAAACAAGTCCAATCCCACGTGTGGAATTCAAATTCACAACCGTCGCGTTCACAATCAGACGCTATGCTGCTATGCCACAATGGCTCCATCATTTATATATATATATTTAGTGTATATTTGACGCTAGTTGTGAAGGGGATAATTCGATAGAAAGTAGGGAACGGAAGTGTCTTAAAGGGGACGGAGAGTCTTAACACTAGATTTACAGGAAGGAGTGTGGAATACAGCGTTAAGTCAAAAAGAATCAAAATAAAATAAAATATTCCAACTGTATAGTTATGTTACCTTAACACGTACATTTACTCACTTCAAAATAACAACCGTTAAAACGTATGCAAATGCATTTTTTAAATTTTATCTGCTCCAAACACTGAATTAGGGGTCTCACCCCTTCTTATCTTATCTAATCAATTGTAAACTTTATTTACTGATAATAGAACTTAATTTTGATTGTAGCAACACTTGTTTTGGTTTTGTATGTTTGAAAAGTTGCTGTGTTATTGGAAAACCAGTTTTATGGTGTACAAGAAATAAGATTTTATTTAAATTAAAGAGTAGTAGGATGAATTGTCAAAACAATCAAGTTCAATTTGGATACAATTAAAAAGTGTAAAAAAGTTAGCAAAAAGGCCGACGTACGTAATACCTATAGACGTACGGAACTGCTTAATAAATCAAGACAAAAAGATAGCTCTACTTTTAATTACACTAATAGTAAATACGCTGTAGACATCACTTTTAAATAAAAATGTTTGTAACAAATTAATAGGCGGCATATCTGTAAAAATATTATTTAATCCTTAAGATGCCATTACAAGCACATATTGCCTTTTCGATACGAAGCTAAGTATGCTAAAACACGTGGATATTAAAATATTTACTCAATGATATCTTCTAAGGCTAGACAAGGCGAGCCAGGAGTTCCACCACTCAACGCACAATGTTTTTACATTTTTGGATAGTATTTAAATCTGTATTATTTAACCTAAGTACCTACATATTGAGGACCGTTACATCAAATTAGCACAAGCGTGTGACGCGATGTGTGTGTGTTCGTTTCCCATTTTAGGGAATTATTATTTTTTATTTCGACCTCGATCTGGTGACAAGGCAAAGCGTTGAGTTCCGCCATTCAAAACTATATGCCCGAAAATATTAACGAAAGTCAGCCACGAAATTTGTTAACACCAAGTTTCTTCGACTTACTCTACTGTATGCGGAATATAGCGTAAAGCTAAACAAAAGTAATGTTATAAAAAAGGCCGTCGTAGCATAGCGGCATAGCGTCTGACTTAGAGCGCGACGGTTTTGGGTTCATTTCCCACTCGATGAACTATTTTAATTTCTTTGTCCTGAAAAGAAAACAAAGCTCCTGCTCAACACTTAATGTTTCAAGGCTTAGCTGGAACAAGTGGAACGGAACACGCGCATAATATATGCGGGATACGGCGTGAAGGAAAAACAAATAAAAACCTTTTCCAATATTATCAATTGTCTTAAAACGTAACAAACAATCAACAAATAAAGCTTTTAAACGGAAATAGGAAAGCTTTAAGCTTACTAGAGTTAATCTTTTTAATTACTTAAAGCTTTATCTTCGTAGATCATAATATATTCTAGTGGCAGTAAATCACTTGCCAAGTGTAGGGACGCTCCCTTGTACGGGGATACTGTTTACGGTTGTTTCATAGTGAACTGAACGCTACGTATGGATTAATTGCAGTATTGATGTAATACGGTGGTACTGTGGCCGTGGCAAATGTTAGATATTATAGAAATCGTCGAGTAGATTCTCCGTTTTCTCGTTTATTTTTCAGATAGTGCGGAGATGACGTAGTTTTTTTATCATTTTGACGTTCTTACTTTCGGGATTTTATTAAATAAATAAAAATAAATCAGCAGGGTAGGCAGATGGAACCCAGTGTTAAGACACTCCGTTCCCCACTTTCTGCCAAATTCTGGGGGCATTGCGTGTTGAGTTGAATCGACGCCGCGCTAAACCTCGACACCAGAGCGAAGAAATGAAAATATAAATTTTAAATAAATATTTCATCTCCTCGAGTGAGGATCGAACCCACAACCAGTCGGATTTACAGTCACACTTCGTGCCGCTAAGCCACGACTGGCCTATTGGGATAAAATATACTATTCTAAATACTCACTAGTCCATCTTGAATTTGTTAAATAAAGAAAAATATATAAATTATTGTTTTCATTGTGTATACAATAATCTTTATACAGTATAAAAAGCTTCGCTTCCTATGGACAGAAGGTTACATTTTTGAAACTACGCGGCGTTTGATGCAGATTTCACTTATAACCTTACTAAGCCTATAATAAAAGACGAATAAATTGTGTAGTTGAAGCCAGTGGTGGCGCGGGAGCACAAGCTTGTGACGGTAAAGGTTATGGGTACGATTCCCACCCGCGGAAATATAGTATTTAATAAATTGAGTCAACGCGCGGCGTTAAGTTTCGCCTCTCAATAAGCAATACCTCCCAAATTCGGCGTAAAATGAGGAGCGGAGTGTCTTCACACTAGGCTTCCTTTATATATCCTGCCACACGTAGGATACAAAGTGAAGTTAAAAAAATGTGTACACTAGTTGTAGATATAATATGACCAATGAAAATGTAATATGAGAGGACAATTTTCAATAATAATAATTTACTAACTCGATATACGCATTAGTACGGGAGGGTGCGCCATTATCTATTGAAATAGATCAAATAAACGACTATTATTACAGCAATCGAAATACAATGCTAGAATTATTGGGCTGGTTGGAAGGAAAATTGATAGGGTCTTATCGATATTTAGGATATTTTTTGCTTCACTCTATATCCCGTATATTTTAGGGGAGGCAGAGGGAACCTTCAATCTAGTGTTGAGATACTGCGTTCTCTATAGTCCGCTCAACGCTGTCACTTACACATATTGTTACCACAGCAAAGAAATAAAAATATTTAATTCTTCAGAGTAATAATCGAAGCTACAACCGTTGTGTTTACAGCCAGAAGCTGTGATGCTATGCAACAACCTCCTCTACGAAAAATATAGTGTAGAATAAAAGAAATAAACTTTTTATTAAAGCAATTGTTCATTTGTATAAATGAACCGAATATCATATATGTAATTATGGACGTAAAATAATTCAAGTTTAAAAGCAAATATGGCATAATTATGTCTAATTTAAAACTAATATATTACCTTTTTTATTAAAATTACTAGCAACATATAATATATACGTATATTTTATCAAGAATTTCAGATCAATTTTCAGATCATGCAATTGTTATTTTCCGAAGTAATTGCTAATATTTTGTATCAGGAGAATATTTTGTTTACACACTTAATTCATATATACAGACAGACGAAATCAAATGTAATTTTACTTATTTCTCGTTTAACATTTAAAACTTAAAATTTCCCCAAAACAACAGGAACATTAATTAAATAATTATAACTAGCGGGTCCATCCCTCAGACAGGCAAGTGTCGGCAAACTGTAAACAGTCGAGACACCTCCAGAGTGCAGAGTACAGAGGGATGTTGATGGTACTCGCGTTAACTGAGAGGGCTTCACTCTTCTGTCGATGCTGTGTTGACACCTGTTACGAGATTTGCTAAAGATTTGCTATTTAAAAATGAAATTTTATGTTTATAATTTAATAATAGTTAGTATTTCATTTATAAATGTCAAGATTTGTTAAGAAAATTATTATAATACCTAATAGAAAGAAGTAATAAATAGTACCTAATTCTATATTTTTAGTAGAATAGTCTTTGTGAATTTTAACTAAGATGTAAAATAAAAAATCCTATTGTTCCTCTGTTTTCAAATTTCGAGAAATCCTCTCTTAGTGCTTCCTTACACTCCCCATGGTACCTACAAGCAAACTTTTAACTTTTTAAGTCCCGTAGTTTCGTCTGTGCGTTTGTTAGTTACCTACTTATTAACGTACGAATTTTACAATATAGATTGGATAAATATTATTAATATAATATTTGCTATGCTTACACATGTTTATAAGAAATTTAACTTGTTAACCTATAAAAACCAACTTTTTACTGTTTACATAGAAACTTTTGAAAAAAAAAATTCTCATTTAAATTCAGTCAGTCAGTTGAGGCCAGTCGTGGTGCAGCGGCACGAAATGTGACTGTAAAATCGACTGGTTGTGGGTTCGATCCCCACTCGAGGAGATGAAATATTTACTTAAATTTATATTTCCATTTATTCGCCTTGATATCGAGGCTAAGCGCGGCGTTGAGTTCTGCCACTTAACACGCAATGCCTCCAGAATTCAGCAGAAAGTGGGGAACGGAGTGTTTTAACACTAGGTTCTATCTGCCTACCCTGCTGTGTGCGTGATACAGCGTGAAGCTGATTTAAATCCAAACTCAAATAATTATTTTGACTATGTTTTCAGATGCTTTTAAGTATATAAATAAAATCCATTCCGTATGTCTGTCCGTAACGCGAATATATAGAAGTGTTTGTAAATTCATCAGTTATAACCGTCGGCGCCGGCAAAGGGGCACCGCCCTTACTCTACAATGATGTTTTTAAATTAACTTAGACGTCGTTTTGAAATGAGGAATTATGCTTTACTGCTCAAACGTCAATTTTCTTATTAAATTACTAATATTCTATTGTTGCTACATCTGTACAATGTTATATACATATAGTAATAGTATAAAGTTGAAAAATTTACTTAAATTTTGGAACTTTTGATTTAAATTGAAAAAAAAAATATATATTGAACATAATACTTATATTTTTATTTATTTACGGTGATTTATTCTACACTATATGAAGCTCCATAATCGAACCGCCCCTAAAGTCCCAGCAAACGGAATAAAAAGTCAAAAAGTTTACGCTTCACGCTGTATCCCGCATAACTATATCAGGGCACACTTCGTTCAACACTTTCGACTGAATCAACACACAATGTTTCTAACATTATGTCTTGAATAACGGAACTCAACGCCGCGAATATATGTATATGTTACTAGTACTTAATGTATGTATATAGTTTTGTATATTTATAATGTCTGATTAAATTGTAACAATTGACAAACATCAATCTTAAAATCCGTATTCCACTTAAGCATTCAGTATGTAATACAATGAGCACCCCATGAGATTTATTGTAAATCCCACTAATGTATATAGATCTCTATGTATATCTATGTATATGAGATAACGTAATTTCTCACCCTTGTAGCGAAAGTGGTAGAAAGTGTTTCAGCTATAAAATCTATTTTTTTTAACTTCACGCTGTATCCCGTACTCAGCAGGGTAGACAGAGTGAACCTAGTGTTAAGACACTCCATTGCCCACTTTCCGCTGAGTTCTGGAGGCATTGCGTGTTGAATGGCGGAACCAACGCCGTGCTTTACCTGAACACCAGAGCGACGAAAAAGAAAAATATAAATGTAAATAAATATTTAATTTCCTCGAGTGGGGATTCGATTTTCCTCAACCAGTCGATTTTATAGTCACACTTTGTGCCCTTGCGCCACGACTGGCCTCAATAATAATATAAAATCTAAGTTAATTTATTATAATTATAAAATATAATAAACTAGCTTTTACTTACGACTTCACTCCCGTGGACCAATAGAGCAATGTATGACGTTACACTATACGCCCACGGAGGTGAAACAAACAAACAGCTTTACAATATTAATATAAGTACATAAAGAGAGTATAGATTATTGTCAATGATACAAAAAAATATGTTAAAATTAAACAAAGCTGCGCGTAAAACCTATATGTTACTCTAAGAGGCTTAAGATTTATTACCGTCAAACTACCTCTATGAATGAAAGCATCATTGCCTCTCTGTCCAACACGTACAATATGAAAGGGATGAAACACGATCCGACGTAGAATCGGAATAGAGGAGGGCTATAATGTTGTTTTCCAAAGGGTTGAAATTGGCGTGAGATATTTTACTGTGAAATAAGATAATATGATTATCAGTATTTTTTTTAGCTTCACGTTGTTTCTCGCATATAGCAGGTTATGCAGTGGGAACCTGATGTTAAGACTCCCACGTTACCCACACACCTTCGGGACATTGTGTCTTAAGACTTGTTACCAGAGCCAGGAAATTACATAAATAATTAATTCCCCCTAGTGAGAATCGACCCCACAACTGTTGCGATTACAGTGAGACGTTGTGCGCAGAACCACGGCCACACAACCATAGCATATTTTTTTAGTAAAACAAAAATAAACGATTAAATCGTAATCCACTTATTACTATTTCTTATATTTTTACATACACTGAAAAAAATGATGAGAGAACTAACAACTTCTCACGCTGAGTTAAAGATATTTATGGACAGTTTATTATATTCTTTGCTTATTATATGGCCTATATTGAGACAATACTTTTTACAGAGCAAACTCTTTAAATAAGATTAAATCTAAACTTTTAATATTAAATTTAGTTATTTGAAAGTGATCTAAAATATACAAAGAATAACAAAATACTATTATGAGAACTAGAAACTAAATCTAAGCTAAAAAAACTATTTATTTTCAATCAAAACTATAATTAAAAGAACTAAAATGACAGAACACTGGTCGTGGCTAACCGGTGCCAGTGAGGGCGATCCCTCAGAGTACACCTACAGTCCTCCAACACGACCGAGTCGCCCTCCACACCGACCTCTCGTCAAGCTCGCTACTAGCGCCCATCTTCATACTATTGGCAGGTAAGATTAATAGATATTACGGATCATTATAGCATTTTTAATATGCTAATAATGTTAAGCTAATAATTTAAAAGCCTCCGATACATAAAAACTAACTAAAAAGTAAACAAGCAACTAGAAAATTGAATTTGGTTAAGAATATTTGTTTATGAAACTTTTTATATGAACATAATAAAAAAAATAGTTTAAAATTGGTTAAATTCAGCTACACTCACACGTCACTGTTCCTGGTGCCAGGAATGGTGATCCCTCAGAGTACACCTATCCTTATCCTTTCGAACATTACTCTCGACGTAGTGTTATTAAGCTATTAAACACTTAGTGTATTAGTAACTCTGTATATAATAAAATCAGCTTCATGCTGCTTCCCGCATACAGCAGGGTAGGCAGAGGGAACCTAGCGTAGCGACACTCCGTTCCCCACATTCTGCCGAATTCTGAAGGCATTGCGTGTTAAGTGGCAGGACACCAGAACGAAGAAATGGAAATATAAATTTAAGTAAATGTTTCATCTCCTCGAGTGGGGATTGAACCCACAACCAGTCGGTTTTACAGTCACACTTTGTGCCGCTGCGCCACGACTGGCCTCGATATAATATTAAACCTTTTTTTGTATCAAGGCAGTACTTTTAAGAAAATTTACATTTTTAGCTGCTCAGTACGAACTTAGGGTGTTTCCGTTTCCACAATGCAGACGGCGCTGACAGCTTGATAGATGAATGCAGCTACTTTGGGGAAATCATTAAAGGCACTGAGAGCCTCCGCACCACCACCACCACCACCACCACCTTCCGCACGTCACACGTTGTTTATTTTATTTATTATATTATTCACCTGTTTTGATGAAAGTTTTAGAAATGTTGATGGAATAATTCATATTTATTTGTTGAATATCAAAAGAAAGTCTATGGAAATATAGTGTTATGTTTAAATTATATTTCTATGTAAACTATGCGTATGTATCTACCGAAGTAGACTATTATACATATAAATTTTGCAGGTCCTCTGGAAGTGGGTTAGGTTTTTGATAATGAGCGAGTCAGTCGTAAAAACAGTTATTATATCACTAACATATAGAGCTAAAGTTCTATATAAAATGTCTTACATCCATGTTGCTTGACCCACACCTTGAGGAGTAAGCGGTGTTCATTCTGTAGCTTTCACACATTCATTATATTGATGATTGAAAACGATGATGTTTTGTTTAATAGACAAATCTTATAAATGTTCAATTGAGACATTAGTTACATATTACATATTATAAGTATTTTTAACATTTATATATATATATATATATATATATATATATATATATATATATATATATATATGTAAGCACCGTGTCGGTTGCTTAGTTCTTTTGATAGATGGCGCTACGTGCCACAGAGGATCGGGGACCGACGCTCGCCGTTGCTGCCATTTTAAATTGATCTAACGTACAGTACATAACTTTAATTTTAAATTATTTTACCGTTTAGAAGCTGATATTAATTATATCTGATTTATTGTGATTAAGTG